>NW_004624860.1:4310075-4332631 GCF_000247695.1 Heterocephalus glaber | reverse complement strand
TCTTCTTCTTCTTCTTCTTCTTCTTCTTCTTCTTCTTCTTCTTCTTCTTCTTCTTCTTCTTCTTCTTCTTCTTCTTCTTCTTCTTCCTCTCTCACTGTCTCTCTCTCTGTCTTGCCTCTCAAGTGAAATAAATTTCCCTTAGATTCAAGAAGCAGTCGACTTAAATTCATGGAAAAAGTGAACCTTGAATGGGGCTGCCTGCCGGACACTGTGCCCTGATACCTGCTTTCCTATATAATTATTAATAGCATCTCATTCACTCATAAGAGTGGCCTAGTTGGTTCAATGAATTATCTGCCCACTCTACTAATCTAGGAAATTCACAGAGCACAGTACAGAAGGTCAGGATTCAGTGTAGGAGAGATTTTGAGACCAGAAGGTTTCTCAGTTGCCCCTTGTTCATTTAAATAAGGAAATAAACTTCCTATGTGGTCGGCCCTGATGAGATTAATTCTCTAAAACAAAGAAGCACAGCAAAATAAAGAATCAAAATTTGTATAGTCTCTCTCTAAAATAATGGTATGTTATCCTATTTTCAAATTTTTTCAGAGATATTTTATGTCTTCTTTCATAAATAACACATCAATAAAGTAAGCAGTATCCATAAAGAAATTAATGATAATTTCTATGTTATAGCTTGTGTCTAGATATCCCCCTAAAGCCTCATGTGCTCATAGGTGGAGCTTTTTGGATGTGGCTGGATTTAGTGTGTGTGAATATGGATTAAAGGTGTGTGTTAACTAAACTAGTCCATTAATTGGTTTAGCACAGTTCTGGGTGTGGATAATGGGAAGGCCTATCCTGGGTGTGGGTAGCTTCATCCAGTAGTCTTATAATCAGGATGGGATACCCAGCGTACCATGCTATGGACTGTTTCTCCTCTGCTATGCTGCCCTATCTTGGAGCCAGTTGACTATGGACTGAAACCTGTACAAACTGTGAGCTGAAATAAAGCTTTCCTCCTTCAACTTGTGAGTGTTGAGTATTTTGTCCTAACAACAAGAAAAGTAACTAAGTCTTTCTATTATTATTAACATTTCCTAGTTAGTTGAGAAAACTGAGGCCTAGAGAAATTAATGCCTAGACAAAGTAGGAAGAAATCCAGGTTTAGGGCAATAAAATCTAGTGCAGCTCTTCTTCATGGGTGACCTTATATGAAGAATCCGGTGGAGGTTTCAGAAAGGAAATGAAGTAATGTGAGCTAAATGCAAAGTGCTGCAGGGAAGGCAGGATATACAGTCTTTATCAGACAGCAGCTGCTCTAGTGACACATGTTCACAGAGACCGCAAACTTCCGACCCAAAGCAATATCTGGAGAAAAGCTGCTCATCATTTAAAAAAATTATTTACTTTTTTCTTTCAAGGGGTGAATTATGTTTCTGAATGCCTTTAATCTACTTGTGAATCAAATCTTCAATTGGTAATGCTCTATCCTTTATTGAATTAAAGACATTAGACAAATTGATGAAATTTATTTTTAAAGGACAGCTGTGTGTGTTTTTGAACTGATGACCATAAAGCGTCAATAAATATAGCCATGACTAAATAGGGAATTTCCCATAATTTCCAACTTTCTATGCTTTCTGGGTTAACCCTTTGAACTTTCTTATTTTCCTCTGTGGTGAAACATCTCCTAACACATAAAAAGGAGTTTGGAAGGTCTGACTTGGTGTGTTTCTATGTGTAGGCAAAAATACTGTGTTGAGTCTATAATTTTTTAAGAATAGTGACAGATCAGATTGGGAAAACACTGCAGTCAAATACTGACCATACTTGAGCAGATTTCACAAACTAGTTTCAGGCTTTTTACATGAGTGGAAATGGTAATTTGATAGAGAAATTTTAGATGGGATAGACTGTGAGTCACTAAAGGATTATAGAATTCATCCATTTGTATTTAGACCTTGCTTGCTGGATGCATAATGAATTTGAAGAGGAGCTGCTTATTCTACCTTCTGACTAACATGGTGATAAAAGCTTCCCAGCAGAAGACTTTGGTCCAGACTTTGACCATTCTTAGAGCAGGCCGGCTTGGTGTTCATATGTCCTAAAATATTTCTGATGGATTGAAGTGGATTCCACTGAGGCAAGATTAGAAAATGGAAAGGAAGCTCATGAAAGGGAATTCACTGGAAAGCATGAGCAATCAAGGCAGACTTGAAAAACAATAGTATATTATGAATATCTTCAAGGCATTGTACTTGATAAAGTAAAAGGAGGAAATCTTTTTTAAAAAAACCACCTTTACAAAACAGACCAAAGAAGAAATAAAAACAATTGATTTTTATATTATTAAACAAATTGAATCCACAATGAAATACATCCTATTTGTAAAAGAAATTTTAAAAAACTGGTAAACCCTTTAGGCCCCAGAGGGTGTTATATTGCAATCTGCAGAGCATTTAAAAAGAAGCAATGAATTATAATTCTTTAAGAAGAGTGAAAGATTAGGAAAATACTGCAGTCAAATACTGACCAGCCTATTTTACTCATGAAAACAGATGCAAATAATTTTTAGAAATAAATTTAGAAAATTGAATTCAGTAATATATAAAAAATAATATACCACAAGAAAACTATGTTTATTGCAGGAATGTTTCTTTTTCCTTCAATCTCCAAACTTGCCACATTAGCAAGTTAAAAGGAAAAATATGATTATTTCAGAAAATATGAAACAAAATATTTGATGAATTCAACCCCCAAATCATGATTAAAGCCCATAGCACAAAAGGATGAACTACTTTGATCTATAGGTTATAGATTATAGCAAAGGGAAATTGATAAAGAACATTATACTTAATGATGACTAATTGAGAATATTTTCCTGTGAAATCAGGAATGAGACTAGATGCCCAGTATTGCAATTTTTCTGAAAAAAGCTTGTGGTAATGTAATAATGTACTGAAGCTAAATAAATAAAAGTAAAATATAAATGCATAAGGATTGGAGAAGTCAAACTACTTTAAAATTATTATTTGAGAGAATTTTAGAATCACACGGAGCTATGGAAAATCCTTTTAAATTTTACTCTTTTCTTCCAATAGTGACATCTTATAAAATTGTAGTGCAATATCACACCCAGGTGATAATTGCTGATAGAATTGGAGAACAAATCCTTTTACCACATGAATTCTTTTTAAGACAAAATCATTTCCCTCCTTCTTACCAATAGTTATAAAATAATTTAGAAAGTGTAGTGTTGCTATATGGGTAGACATATAGCTAGTAGAACATAACAATGAGGGCATAAAAATACCCTTTTATAGATGAAGCCTATTTTATGAAATAAATGATATTACAGACCATGAATGAGATGATGCTTTTTCCAATAAGAATGCTGCGATGTTAGAAGTCCAATTAAGAAATAATAACTTGACAGCTTTGGCATCATATGCAAAATGCCTTCTTTGCAGATTGTAGATCTAAATGTGAGAAGTAGACTGATAAATATTTATTATCATTGTAATCTTTAGCCTAGCAACATGTTCATAATACAGGGAGTGATATTTCAGTATAACATATTACCAATGTCCCTTGCTGAGTGAATAACCAACCTCCTTCTTCTCCCACCATATTTTTGCTACTAAAAAGCACATACTTGCTTGTGTAAAATTCATTTTAAAGTGAATAAAACTGGCATCAAAAATTTATGGATATAGCATGGCTCATTATATTATGTATGAGGTTTATTTGACTACTTTTTTAAAAGCAGCTTCAAACTTATCAACCTATATCGTTATCCCCATAAGTTTTGGTTCTTGTCTAGTGAAGCTACTGCTTAATCCAATTTTACCTTCTTCTCCCATTCATATTACAACTGGATTTGAGGCTGAAAGCTCCAGCCGCGTGGTTCCCAACTAGACTAGACTTGGCCAACAGTCCAATAATGTCAATCAAGGAGATGAGTAATGTTGAGGGGCCAAAAAGGAGCTTTAATCAGTATGACTATGCTGGGAAGCACAGATAAAGAGGTCTAAAAATGAGTCATCAAGGTGCTCACAGGAACTTTGGGATTTTATAGAAAGGGAGAAGATAGCCAAGGGTTGGGGATTTACATATCTGGGCTGTTTCCAAAGCTGGCAGGAAAGATACAGCAATCCTTGTCAAGTATCTGGTTATCAGTATCTCAGAACTGGTTTTTGGAGGTCCTGAGAGAGCCACCACCACTTGAGGGGATAATTTGGTTCCCATCGTGAGATAAAAGCTCCTGCTCTGGGACAGCCTCAGTTCCCGTCTTTGGGTAATTGCTCTCTTTTGAGGGGTGTGAGCTCATCATAGGGTGGACTGTGAGGCTCAGCTGTTCCTGGAATCTGAGGCAGGTATAGGTTTAGCACAATGACTCCAAACTTCTAGGCATCGCTTCTGGTTGTCTGGAATTGGACAGTGTGAAACTCAGCAATTAAATGTCCCTGCAAATCCTGGACAGTAATTACTTTTATCTTAGGGTCTTTAACTTTGATGGGGATGAGACAAGCTAGGTAAAATTTAACGCTAATAAACACTGTAATATTCCTTATGTGATTAACATGTCTACATGCAGAGCTGAGCAAAGATTGGCCCTATGTTTTGAGGCAATACAGAAGCCATATAAAGTGAGTGCAGAGATGCCAAGCTGTATCCTGGTTTAAGTTATCCATTGGACATCTGTAGACCTAGCTTCTAAGTCCCTGTTGCAACATTCTTCTTCATAACAAATCCATATTTTCCACTTTTGTGATTTTTTTCTAATTCTTTTGCACAGATTTTCTTTAAATGAATAGCAATAGTTCCTTCAAGAGAAACAATTTAAAACTCTGACATAACTGTAAGTCTAAGAATCTAAGTTACGATGACAAAGAAGTGATTGTAAGGAAACAAAAAAAGAGTGACAAGGAAAATATGAGAAATATTTTAAACACTATTTTTAACTACTCCATAAAAATCAATGCACCAGGGCTGGGGATTTAGCTCAGTGGTTCCAGCGCCTGCCTCAAAATCACAAGGTCCTGAGTTCAATCTCTGGTACCAAAAACAAACAAACAAACAAACAAAAAATCAATACACCAAATTTAGCTAATTCAGCTAGCTTAATTTATACAGTAAATACTACTCTGAAATGAGTTATAATTTGAAGGATGGAGGGTTGGAGTGACAATCTTAATTCTCAATTTAAGTGGTCTAGAAGCTACTTAGGGGATTAGAAAATGCACTTCTAAGTGCATCTAGGCAAGACATAGAGGTGTGACTGTCTATATCTAATAACTTTCCCATTCCTCTCTGGCACCATTGCCCTGCTCTGCTTCCCAGGCACCATGAACAGATTTGCTACTCAACACCCTTCCACCAGGATGTTCCTATCTTGGTGACAACCATGGACTAAGTCATCTGAAGCCATGAGCCAAGTAAACTTCTCCTTCTTTGAGTTGTGGATGCCAGGTAACTCATTAATTATGGAATTATTTTCTTCTTTCATAATTATACACGAAGTAGAGGTTTGTAAACTATGGATTATTGATCAAAGTCCTCCCATCCTCTCAGTAAATGAAATGTTTTTAAAATGCATCCCTGTACATTTGTTTATATGTTGTCAATGACTGCTTTTGGTCTAGAACAGCAAATCTGAGTTTTTGTGACAAATAATATATATCCCAAAAACCCTAAAACATGACTATCTGGATCTTTACACACAGACTTTGTGGGTGTTGATTTAAAGCTAAAAACTCCTTCTAACAAGTATTTTAGGTGATACCATATATGATGCTTTCAAACAGTTTTGGAAGGAGCCAGACCTATTCCTTGGGAGATGTGGAATTTTCTTGCCAGGAACTCTGCTTTGGGAACTATTTACAAGCCTTGACAGTTTTCTGTTTTTAATTCTTTAAACAGGATCTTCCTAAGTTGCCCCTGCTGGCCTTGAACTTACCATCCTCCTGCCTCAGCTTCTAAGAGAGCTGAGATTAGAAGCATATGGCACACTCCTGGCTTGACAGTCTGTTTTGTATAACTCTGCCATATTCTAAGCCCTTTACATTCAACCTTCCTTCCACCCTTATTTCCCTACATAGTGTAATACGATGACTCAGTCCTCTTCTCCTAGATTCTCCATTTTCAGTTGCATTTCCTCTAACAAATACTTTTCACGTCTAATCCTTTATTGATGTCTGCATCTCAGAGGACTCAAACTGACACACCTTCTCTAGTTTCTGTAGTCTCAAAAGTTGTAGAGTTTCTATTTTGAAATAACATCAGTTCACCCTTGTGGTGGTCATTCCTCCAAGTTGGGGTTCTTTTTTACAATGTGGCTGCTATTAATTACCATGCTATACCCTTACTATTGTTTATATTCTGTACAGTGCATGTAGTTCTAGTAGGTAAGCATATGAGTGTGTATTTATGTGTGTATCGCGGGTGGGATAGGTAACAGTCCTACAGTGGAAGCAAAAACTGACTCATTGTTTCTCACTGTTCAAACTGTGACTTCTTAACCACCAAGACTTTCTCAGGCTGTTTCTGTCTCTTTTCACTCATCATGTTTAATCTTTGAACTTGTCCTTGCATCCCAACAACCAGGGTGACTTCAGTTAAAAGATACAGGAAATTCTGTATCAGCTGACTAAAACAATAAGGAATTACTCTTTCCTGAAGCAAGAAAGACAGATATACAGCATCTGCATTAATTCTGATGAGCATAGATGCACAGAGCAGATAATTTAATAATAAATTTTATTATGTTGTAGATTCAAAGGTGGTAATTTCGGCAGTTTAAATCATGAGAGTTATCTTTCCATTTTCCTATTATTAGTTAGTTGACATTATTTTTGCTAGTTGTCAAAAATTGCTTTATTTATTCCAAAAATTGTGTGTAGGTAGAAGAACAACCAGTAAAGAGGAAAAGAATGTGTAAATACACACACACACACACACACACACACACACACAATTCTCATGTTGAATCTCATGTCTAATCTTTCACTGATACCACTGAAATGGGTTAGTGATAACTTGTCAGTGAGAATTTTCTAATACCTGTAAGCATATCTCTCTTCCATGGTCTGCTCAAATTCTCACATCATTTGGTCCATTGCTATTGACATATTATTTGAAATAACCCTCTTTTTCTCAATCTGCTGGCTTCCTGCACCTTTTCTTGCCTAAATATGACTCATATTCTGATCATTAAATTATTTCTCATTGCCAAGTTCATCATACATGAACCCTTAGTAATCTCAATGTTCCAATCTAGGTGCACCATATCTCTGAGAAAGTCCATTCTGGGTAATCCATCCCTATTGGGGATTCTCAAATCTAGAATAAGCAAGTTCAACTTATTTTAACTGTTTCTCAATTTTCTTGATGCTAAAATGGAATACATAATAAGGTAGTGTTGAATTTTTAATGAGTTAGTATATGTAAACTGGTATAAATAATGTGTGGCTGAAAGATTGTGCTTAATAAATATTAGAAATTAGGCCTTAATGGCCTCGTATAACTCAATTTCTGGCATAGAATTGATATCATCATGATTATTTGGCCCAGTAGTATCTACTTTCCAAGTTTCAGGATGGAATCTGTTATTATAAACCCTTTGGCCATATAGTGTGTGTTCCTAGATAGAATCCAATTTCGATTGTGAAAATACCGGAATTGCCTATTGGCTAGGATACTATGCAACCTGCAAAATTATTGAAAATATTTGCCCCAAAGCAACCTTTGTTACTGATCTTCAAGCTCTGGAACTTTTTGTTCCTAACTAACATTTATTTTAACCTCCTAACAGGAAACTTTTAAACCACATAAGTAACATGAATTCTTTTTTTTTCTTTTTTTTTTTTTTAGTGCTATTGCCCAAACCTTGTAGAGAAATTTTACATGACACAGAATCTAAAGAAGTGGGTGGAAAGTAGCAGAATCAGATAAAAAAGAGAAACAAAACAGAACTCATGTAATCAGTCCTAAAACCTTGGAGTCTGGAGATTGACTGATACTAATGCGAAAGTTTAGGGAAACCTCTATGTCTTGCTGCATCATATTCATCTATTTCTTCCTTCATTCAACAAATATTCAGAGACCTCCTACTTTGTGCCACACACTGCTATGTGCACTGAAGATACAGCCCTGGAGAAAACAACTATGTATCTGTGCTTTCAAAGAGTGTGAAGCCTATTGTGTAGCCACACAATTTTCAATTAATCTACTCTCCTTTTTTCTTGGTCTAAGTAAAGTTTTTCGTGTTATCTTTACAAGAACATGGGTTTTCATATCATGGATTTTCTCTGTTGATTTTCTACTCTTTTATTTGGTTTACTTTCTATCAAATCTTCATGATCTCTTTTCTTTTTCTTGCACTGGATTTAGTTGCTCTTCCTTTTCTAGTTCCTTAAGGTAGAAGGTTCAGGACTGGCTTTAGCCATATGGCCCTCTTCAGAACAGAGGATTGAAATTTGAGCCTTCTCACTAAGCTACATCCCCAGACACCCAGCCTTTTTATTGTTTTTGGTTTGTTTTGAGAGAAAGTCCTGCTAAGTCACTGAATTTCTCAGCCTAAGTTTAAACTTGTGACCCTCCTGTCTCATCCTACTGAAGTGGTGGGATAACAGGCGTGCACCAGTGATCTGTCTTTTTAATGTAGATCTAAACCATAACAGTTGTATTCTGGCCTCCATAATTTCCCATGAGAAATGAATAACTTCTTCATTTCTCTCTTGGTGCATTTAAGATTCTTTTTCATCATTTTTTCTTTTCTTTTTTTTGTGATAGTGGGGAGGGAACCCAGCCGGGGGTACTCTACCAGTGAGCTATCTCTTGATCCCTTTTTTACTTTTTATTTTGAGACAAGATCTTCCTAAGTTGCTCAAGCTTGTTGCCTTTCTGGTTTAGTTTCTCAAGAAGCTGGGGTTAGGGGTGTTCCCAGCTTTTGTTATAATTTTCAATAGTTTGATTGTCTAGTACTATATCTCTTTCAATGTATCCTACTTAAAATTTATTGAGCTTGTTGGATATGGAGATTGATATTTTGCTAAATTTCCAAATGTTTGGCCATTATTGTTTTAAATGTTCTTCCTGCAGTCTCTGATTTTTGCCTCCTCTAGATTTGCCATCATGTTTATGTTTCTGTGCATGTCAGTGTCCCACAATTCTTCAAAGCAGTGTTTATTTATCTTCATTGTGTTTTCTGTGTGCTGCCCAGAGCATATCAACTGAACCATCTTCAAGTTCACTACTTCTTTTTCTGTCAGCCAGAAACTATGTTTAAGTTGCCCTAGTGAATTATTTCAGTTATCTCACTTTTTAACTCCAGCATTTCCATTTGGTTCTTTCTCATAGTAGTTATGTGTTTATTGATATTTTCTACTTTGTGAGCATATATATGGTATGGATCTGAAATACCCCCTGAAGGCCATGTGCTAAAGGCTTGGTTGTGAGTGATGGGCGTTGGAAGGTGATGGGATCATGAGAACTCTAACTTCATAGTAGATTCAAGGGCTGATGAGATCACAGTTAGATGGAGTCATTGGGGAACTCAGGACATGGGCCTCCTTGAAGGCAGTAGATCATGGGGCCATTCTTTTCGGGACTACATCTGGTCCCTGGGCCCTTCCTCTCTGGGTCTTTATTTCCTTCTCTCTCTGCTTCCTGGGTGTCATGAGGGGAACATTTCTCCTCTGCCACATGTTTCTGCCATGACATTTCCATGGGCCTAATACATCAGAGCCAGCTGAGCATGGACTGAAAGCTCTGAATCTGTTAGCTAAAATAATTTTCCTTTAGGTAAATAATCTCAATTACTTTTTCACAGTGACAAAAATCTGACTAGCATAATGGGAGATAATCCATACATTCTTTCATGTATCTCAACAGTGTCTGCTTTAGCTTTCTGTATCTAAAATAGCTAATTTAAAATATCTGCCTTCATCTTGGATTGTTCAGAGGCTTAGGATTATTCTGAAGGAGAACTTAGGGCCTTTTCAGGTCTTAGACATATGTGCAGCTCTACAGTGCACATGGTATTCTGTGCTCTTAGCATTAGATTAAGCCCTCTCAAAGACTTTCTTTGGACATCTCATCTCCCAAGTTTCCTCTGAAGTATTTGGTCAACTTTTCCTCTGCCCCAACTCTTTTGCTACTGGTTTTAATCTGCTTTCTGTTGCTATAACAAAATACCCCAAAAGTGTGTAATGTATAAAGAAGTTTATTTATCTCGTAGTTTCTGAGGCTGCAGATCTAGGATTGGGTGACTGTATTGGTCTAGTTTCTGCTCAAGGCCTCATGGCCTCGTAATGGCAAAAGTGTGTATGAGAGCAATGGCATGGTGAGACAGAAGCCAGAAAGACTCAAAGCCTAGGCATGCACTTTTGTAACCACCAACTGCCATGGGAACTAGTTGGGGTCCCAAGCGGACTACATTAAGCCTTACATGAGTCCCTTCTAGCACCCCTATGCCCAAAACCTTTAACTAAAACAGAACTTAAAATCAATTTTCTTTCTTGGAAAGGAGTTTCTTAGCTCTTTGTAGATCTCTCTCTCCCTCTCTCTGTGTAACTGTTGACCTCTGCTCTCTTACAGATAAGATAAGCAGCCAAATTCTTATAGCAATCTGCCTTCCTTTAAGGCTGACCACCCCCCCCCCCCGCACTCCCCAGGGATAATAACAGGGTAGACAGTTACATTCCTATAAATAAAGTCTTTACAACCATTAAGGAACTGTATACCCTCAAAGATAAGATGAGACTGGGTACTATGTCCTGTAAACAAAGTTCATGATGCCCTTATCTCACAAGATCCACAAAGAACAAGACTGTCATCATGTGATACGAATCTAATTTACATTTTGTTTGCTTCTATAACCTCGCTTGCTCACTCCTTCCTTCCAGCTTCATGTCATTAGAAAGACCACCCCTTCTTTATAAAAAATATAAAAACCAAAAACATTTCTTTGGGCAGTGCTCAGTCTTTTTAGACAAAAAGTTCAACTGAGTCAAGGTACATTGAATAAAATCCTTCCAAGTCCCAGTGGTTTCCCCCATCTCTTGAATCCTGTAACATAACTAGATTCCACTTCCTAAAGGTTTCCCCATCTCTGCAAGTCACTACACTGGGATCTAAGCTTCTAGGATCTAAACCTTTCCTTGGAGGATGAGTTCATACTATAGCAAACCATAGTGCCACTTCAGACAGAAGCAATGTTCAGTATTGGTGCCAGTCGTTTTTGATAGATACCCCTGGGGGAAAGGCATTGAGTAAGTTCTGTGTCAGGTTGAATAAAAACTATGTCCCCATCATGGGAATTTCCAAGGAAATAATTCTGATATCATTTTAAAAAATTCTTTTATTGGTACATTTTAGGTATACAGTATATTTACATTTATCATTGGATGCTTGTACCTGTACATGATGTATCTTGGTTCTTATCTTTTCCCCATTACCTGTGTGACCTTCACCCCCTCCACCCTTCCCTATTTACATAGATTTTGTTTCCATTTTTTTTCTTTTCTCATAATTTTTCCTTTCCCTTCTTTCCTTCCCTCTTCCTCTCCCACCACCCCTACACCTTTGGACCTTTTCCCATTTCAAATTATCAATTATTTGTTTTAATCATTTAAATCCTTATTTACACTTCCAGTTTCTTACACTAGATAAACTACTCGGTATTTACACATGTGTGTCCTATTTATTTCACTTAAGAGTATGGCCTCAATATGCATCCATTTAGCTATAAATGTCTCTAGTTTCTCATTCTTTATGGCTGAGTAGTACTCCATTTTATAAAAAAAACCACATCTTCTTTATCCAGTTTCCAGTTGATGGGCACTTGGGCTGTTTCCAAGCTTTCTCTATTACAAACTGTGCCACTATAAACATAGGTGCACATATATCGCTGTGGTATGATTCTTTTTAATTCTTTGGGAGAGATACCCAGCAGGGGAATAGCTGGGTCAAATCTGATATCATTTTTTGATGTTCTACAAACTCTCCTGCACTCTCATGTGCCTGTCAGGCTATTTTTTCCATAAAGATATAGTTGTAAGACTTTTGGATTTTTAAGGCTATTGTGAGGCTAACAAGAAGGCAGTGGAATTGGGCGAGTAAAAATTTCACAAAACTCACTATTTTTAATTCATTTGTTTCTTTGTTTTTTAGTAAATGGCAGATTTAAAAAAAATCTTTGGAATATTATGTATTCTGAGAAAGTTCTGATAATCTTTATCAGTGTTCTTGTTGATTTTGTGAAAGGGTAGGATTTTATATCTGCCATGTCTAGCCAATCAATTAATTTTGTAACCATGATGGCGTATGCTTACACTTTGACAGAAAAATAATTATGCCATAGAACATATATTGGGGAATTTATATTAGTCTTTGAAAAGCATTATGTAAAAAGCATTAGTAAATTTGAGACATGAAAGAGGAGCAAACCTTTGCCAGGCAACTAAGGCAGGAAAAGAATTTTTATAAATGGATAAAATAGTACAAGTATTTGAGACAAAAGAAAAGACTGCTGATTAGAAGAACTGAAAGAAATTCTATGTGAAGAAATTGAGAGTAAAGAATGAGTACAGAGACAGATTAACAGAGGCTAAATAAATCTATTAAATAATTTAGAATCATTCTAAGAACAGTGGGAAATCAACATAGTGTTACAAATTAGGGATCAACTATGATCAAATTTTTTTTTTCATTGAGTTTATTGGTACATTTTAGGTGTACAATACGATGACATTCATCATTGGGAAGTTGTACCTTTACATGATATATCTTGGTTCTTATTTTTTCCCCATTCCCCTGCCCTCCCTTCAACCCCATCCACACCTCCCTATTAACAAAGACCTTGTTTCCATTTTTTCCTTTTCTAATATTTTTTCCTTAAAGGGGAAGGGGAACTGGGAGGTGTAGCATAAAGGGAAGAAGGGAACGGAAAAAAAATATTCATTTTTTGAACCACCATTTAGGCTTCTAAAATGTACAGGAAAAACTAGAATGAACTGTGTCTGTGTTCAAACCATTGTGGGGCAGCAGAAATGACAATGAGGAGATTTTGTTGAATGAACCACCTGATTAGGACGTCTAGTCTGTGACTGATTCAGTGAGGCCCCTTAAAGACAGAAGCTGGGGAGAACAGGGAGAAGGAATGTGTGTCAGAAATGGTCTGCATGTTTTGATACAGATGACTATGGGGAGTATTCCTTTAAATAAATAAATGATATAGAAAATAGGGGCCAAACACTGGGTTTAGTAGATAATCAAAATGACGTGTTCAGTTTCTGCAAACTGTGTGGACTTCGACAGGCTGTTCTTAAAGCTATTTGGGAATTGAGCTATTTGGAAATGTTTTTGGACCTATGCTGAGTCTGATTAAGAGTATGTTTTTTATATCTCATGTATGTATTCAATATTGATGTTTTCTGTGTTTTGACTTAGAAAGTACTTTTCCATTTGCAGTAGAGACAGTGTTATGTCTACCCTGGACTGAAGCACTCATTCCTACAGCTGGTGGTGCAGGCATCTGGTCACCTCCAGCTGAGTCTTTATGGATCGGAGGTGGCACACCCATCTACTCTCCAGCTGGGTCCCCTGACCCTGGGGGCACAGTGAGCAAGGCACTGTGGGTGGGTGCAGGTGCCAGGGCACATATGGGATGCTCTATGACTGGGCCCCAACAGAAAGAGAGTGAACAGGAAACCTGACTTGCACCACAACGTGAAGAAATATTGGGGACACATCAAGTGGAGAGTGGAGTGCTGTCCTTGGTCTTCTAACTCTTTGTGTGATACATGTAGTCTGTTCTTCCGAGGAGCAACACCAATGACTACTCCTAAGCAACATGTAACTTCCACGCGCCTCGTATCTCAGCAGTAGCTCTTTTTCCAACTCCTTCTTGTATTTAGCTCTTTGGTTGATGCTTACACTGAGTGTTTTGACTCCAGTATACACACAGAAATGAAACTTAACTGATTTGTAGAAACCACAAAATGTCTCACGCAAAAGAAAATCAAACATGGTTCTATTTTATGAAGTCAGAATATGTAGATTCTTATTTTACCTTATCAACAACTTCATCTGTCTATTTTAAGTGAATACTTTACCAGAGGAAGAATGTAATCTGATTGACAACTTCTCAGGCCTGTATTGTGTGGGCTGAAGATTTTTTTTAACCAAAAATAATTGAGAAGATGTTGGAAAGACAAAGTTATAAATTTGATTGTGGAACTTGAGGTACATATTTATATAAATGTTGACCAAATGATTGGGGTGAAAGATAGTTGTGCTGAATCGAAAGTGATTGAATAGTAACAGAATATAGGTATACAGGACAGGGGCTAAGGCATTCATTGTAATTGTTGAATAAAATAGGAAATATCTTTATTTAACCTGACTTAAATACTTAGACGCACTGTTGTTCCATGTTTCACAAAAAATATTAGATAAGAGGTAAAAGATAAATGTCTTAGCCTCATGCTGTATGTCTATAGTCTAATTTTATATATAAACCTCATATATAAGTTACTTTAAATTATTTTAACTGAAAAAGTCATTGTAAAATGTATAATTACACAAGGTGGTAATGAGAGGTAAGTTAATGAGTAATAAGTTTTGCTGAGGTCTTATACAATAAACAAGTTATACATAATATGTTTTACAATCTTATTTTGAATTCAGGAATGAATTTTCAAGTATCCCATTTTAGGAAAACTCACCTTTCACTTTTTTCATTAAAATTTCAGAATGTACCTGCAAACAAATGAGGATGTCACTGTTGCACATCTGTTTCCTTTACACGTTCCTCTTCATTTCCCCACAAGAGCTACATAATTTAAAGGAAGTCAATTGAACTTTTCTTAGAAACAAGCAGTTATATATTTCCAGGTATTTGGAGGGAAATTACTGAAGGTTTACAATTTCATTCAGCTTAAGAATTGTCTAATCAAGGTCATAGTAACTGTAATATATGAAATCTCTAGTATAAAATAATTACAAATTTAGCAATAACTGAATTTAAAAGAAGATAAAGTGAGAAGATTAATAAGGAATATAAATATAGAACCTGATCTACCTTAAAATAAAAAAATCTAGTTGTGCTTCTCAGACCAGCTTATTCTTTAGTTTTTTCTGTCTCAAATAATAGTTTCATTACATTACCTCAGATGAAAAAAATCTTGAGTCATCTTTGCTTCTTTCTTTCTTTCTTTCTTTCTTTCTTTCTTTCTTTCTTTCTTTTAAATGCTGCATCCATCCCATCCATAAATTGTTTTGGTTCTTCCAGATACGCTCAGAATCATCACTACCTCTTCCCCTCTGCATTTCAAGCAACAGCAGCCCCGTCTGCTCTTGTACCAAGGTCTTGGTACTGTGGACTTTCTTTTCCTGCTTTTGCAGAAATTGTGAAGCAGCCCTGGAGTCTGCTTTCTTTTCCTTCAAAGTACTTAGCCAACAATGGAATGAGTGTATAATTGTTTGCGGTTTTTGTTTGTTTGCTTGTTTCTTGTCTCCATCCATTTGAAAAGTGAGCAGCACAAGAGCATCAGTGTGTGTACTTACTCCTGGGTTCCCGGTGCCTAGAACTGTGTCAGGCAGATAATAGATGTCACACACTTAGCTGCTGAGTTGGTGAATAAATCAATGGCCACAGGACAATAAGGAACAGGGTAGGTAGATAAAAGGTGGTCACATTGGAAAAGGTGGCTAGTGAAGACTTCTCCAACCAACTGAGGAGATTTCTTCTAGCTTCTCATTTGTAGCTATAGTAGTACCTGAGAGACAATCAGATACTGCAGAAGTAATGTGCAGATATCAAACCCAAGTGTAAGATACAGAAGCCTCTAACTTTGGAGTACTGTATGTCTTCTTTAGTTACACCCTGCTTTGAAACATAGTGTCACTTTGTAGCTCAAAGTTTCAGTTCTGATAATCTTGAATTTGTTGAAAATCTGCTTTTAAAAAAATTCTGGGCAGCTGATATTGGTAGCTTCCTAGAAAGAAATTTAGTCTGAACAATGAACGTTTTTCATAGCGTTTGTATTGTATTGGCTGCTCTTATTTTACTCAATCACTAAGCACTTATGATAATTTAAATTCCCAAGATGTTTCATGTCTTTTCCATTGGAGATCGGTTGGGATAAAGGGGCAGTGGTCTGTGGACCACTGAGGTACTGTGAAGAGGAGCAGGTTAGCCTCCACATGGTGGGTTGATAGATCCTGACGTCCCTTTGACTGGATTAAGAGATCCTCAAGGAGTGACTGGATTTTGAGGGCCACAGTCTAGTTCACAGCTGAATGCCCCACTAGGCAGGGGGCCTTGTTGGAGGAAATGGCTTGTAGGGACATGACTTTGGGGGATTGATTACATTTGGCTTTGACCCATTGCTTTCTGGTTCTGTCCCTGCTTTCTGCTTCCCAGATGTGGGTTGAGCAACTTCTCTCTGCCACACCCTCTCAGTGTGGGCTGGGGACTGAAACTTCTGAACTTTCACCTCAAATAAAGTCTCCTCCTTTGAGTTGTGGGAGTCAAGTGTGTTGTCCCTGCCACGAGAAAACTCGCTAGGACATATAGGCTTTAGGCAGGATTATATGTTGTCATTGTTGGTTGTTTTTTTTTTTAATGGAAAAATCTCTAAACCTTTCATAGTTTTCTTTATTAGACATTTCATATACAGCAGTTAATCTAGAAAAATATAATTAAAAAATTTTTCAACAGACCAAGCTCCCTGTAACAAAACCTTCCAAACCCTGTATTATACAAATCAATCTACATTAGTAATGTAAAAAGAAACTCTCAAACTTAGCAATGTCATTTCCCATCCGGCACCCATCTAATTTACACATGGTTTCTACTATTCAGACTGGAGAGTTAGGATCCTCTAATAAATTTTTTCTAATGTATTCTGTCCATATTAAATTATCTAAAAGGTTCCTCTTGTAGTGCCTTTATCATTTACCAAGTTTATTCAGTATTTTTCCAGTACCATTTGCATTGCTGTAATCTGTCTGTAGATGTAATTAAAATCTAAAAGTGCACACTGTTAACTTTCCTAAGGAATGGCCCATGTCTGGTTTTTATATCCAGTCTGATTATTCAAAAATTTTAGAATCAAAGTGACATTTGGATGGAGATGGCATGTTAGTTGAGGAAGACACCACTATTGATATTATCCTTTAATATTTGATATTTGAGAAGCCCCCCAGATTCTTCCTTTTTGGGAAAAGAGATCTTGGCTCTTCTGGCTGAATTATTCTATATTCAATTGTTAGTTTTTTTCTTATCAGATTTTTCAGATTTTGACATAATTAAAATTTCCATTTCCCTTATATACTTTATACTGTTGGCTTCTAGAGAAGTGGAATGGTTAATAGCAATATCGAAATCAGCATCTTCACATCAACTTCAAGCAATCCGAGCTCTGCCACCGACTCTTCCAGTACCAGTCTCAGTGTGTATTATTCATAAGAGTTATCTTTGTTCCATATTAGTTTTTCTAGATGTTTTCTTTAAATTAGCCATATTTGAAGCTAATATGTAGCTTCCCAGGCATCTGATTTGACAGTGGAAGACTTACATAAAATGTTATTTTCATCAGGCTGCTTTGAAATTTCATATATACTGATTAAATTTATTCTGTTTGTATGCATATTGTATGTATCAGTTGACTTTCCATTACTGTAAAAATACCTATGCTAATCAATTATAAAAAGAGAAGATTAATTTTGGTTCATGGTTTTGGGGAGTGCAGTCCACAGTTTGTCTATCTTGTTGCTGTAAGCTGCATCTGTGGCAGCACATCCTGGCAAGAGCACCCTGTGGAACAAGCCACTCACCTTGTGTGTGGGAAGAGAGAGAAAGAAGGAAGGTAGCAGTGGTCCTATCATCCTCTTCAAGGGCACATACCAGTGATCTAATATGGTTCTACTCCTAAAGTTTATACCACCTCAAAATAGCACAAGAGAAAGAGAACCAAGTCTTTAACACATGGTGCTTTGGTAGCACTTCAGATCCAAACTATAGCAATCTGGTTTTTGGACCCAAAGACTCATGCCCATCTCACAGTACAAAATGATTCAGTCCATCTCTGAAGGCATAGCACACATCACCATATGACCATATGGTTCAGTAGCCTTTGGAACTGGCTTGTGGAAAGAGTTTGGAAATATTCAGAGATGTCAGCTGAAAAAGCAGCCCTGAAAAGTCATAGGCTGTACTTGATGGGAGATTTTAGTCAGAGTTCATAAGACCAAAATGCTCCCAGTAAATACCAGGCCCAGGAGGTTCCTGCTAGGAAGAAGGACTGCATTGGCTGTTGGACTCCAGTGATGTGTGCTATGCCTTCAGAGAAAATTTGTCTGGATTTTGCTCATTGCCAGAGACTTTGCCTGAGATGGAGATTAAGGTCAGTGGACTAATTAGTCTGGCAGAAAAAATTTCAAGACAGTCTAATGTTGAGGTGGTGGCGTGGCTAGTGTTGGGGGCTTTTAGCCAGATTTATGTTGAGACTCAGAACAGAGAGTCCAGTAAAATGATTTTAAACTTTGTGAGTTTAGCCAGAAAGGAAGCTCCAGTAAAGCTGTGAACTGCAAAGACAGAGCAGAGGAGATCTTGATTGCTGAGAAGGAACAGTAGAAAAAAGATGGCCTGAAGATATCACAAGAATCAGCAGGACTCCACCCTTTGCAGTCTCAGACTTGCAAAAGTGAAAGACTGCTTTGAGAAGAGAGCCCCAGAGCACTATTTTCCATAATGGTAGCAGCCTAGGGAAGTTGTTGCTCGAAACTTGGCTCATAGGCACTGGACTTCTACAGCCAAGAGAAAAGGAAGCCTGCCTACTGTTCCACCTGGCAGCAGTCCTTGGCATCATCCATGTGGCGCTGGTCTTAGGTGCACACAGAATGGAAGAGTTGTGAGCTCAGGAAGGCTTCCACCCAGATTTCAGAAGGCCTGGGAGGCTGGTCAGTGTGCCCCCGAGAGGGCAGTGTGTGAAGCTGTGAATGTAAAGCCAAAGGCGCAGTGGAGACCCCAGAAGTTTGGAGAAGCCAGGAATATGGATTGTCTGAAGAAAACTGCAAAGAGAAAGCAGAGCTGGCCGAAGAGAGAAGCCATGGAAGCTACCACCACTGGACATGTAATAGGGGCAGAACCACTCAAGCCCTTTGGAGTTCATAAGTTGCCACAGATTGCTTCCAATGCTGCACATGGAACTATAGGATTTAATGTTTGCCCTTCTGGATTTTGGACATGCTTTGGTCCCATTCCCTTGTATCTCCCTATTTGTACCCTTTGGAATGGTAATGTTTATCTTGTGCCATTGCATCTTGGAAGTATTCAACTTTTCTTTCATTTGTACAGGGGCTTGCATCTAAGAGTTTGCCTTAAATCTCAGGGGAGACTTTGCACTTAGACTTTTCAACAATGCTGAAATTGTTAGGACTTTGTCAACTCTTAGAGATGGATGAAATGCCTTTTATATAAAGGGCTATGCATGAGTCTTTGGGGGCACAGGGGTGGAATGTCTTGGCTTGTGTCTCGATGTACCCCCCAAGGCCTCATGTGGTCATAGGTGGGGCTTTTTCAGAGGTGGCTGGATCTAGAGTGAATGATACTGGTATTGATTCATGATACAATGCTAGGATCAATGGCACTAGGATTAAGGATGTGAGTACTACTCAACCTAAGTATCTTGGATAAGATAAAAGGGACAGAAAGAGCTATGGTTGTCCCTTACTTGATTTGCTACATTCTGTGCACTATGAACAGTTTCTCCTCTGCTATGCCTGTCTGGAATCCACCCTCTCTTAGAGCCAACTGATTATTGAGAAAACTCTACAAACTGTGAGGTAAATAAACCTTTCTTCCTTTAGCTTTGGGTGTGGGGTATTTGGCTCAGCAGTGAGAATAGTAACTAACACACCTACCCAGGGTGGGTCTTCTGTCTTCCCCTAATCTACAAACCATAGCCAGAACTATGCAGATTCAATTTAGTTGGGCATTTCTTATTCAAGATGATACAACAGTTAACTATCACATTCAGTTTAAAAGCACTTTAAAAATATTGTAGCAACAGTGGATTTTTGTTCAGTCAAAAAAAAAAAAAATGAGTGAAATTGTGTCATTTGCAAGAACATGGATGAAACTGGAGAACATTGTGTTAAGCTAAGTGAGCCAGACTCAGAAAAACAAGTTTTCTCTCATGTGGGGAATCTAGGGGAAAGGGAGAGAAAGGTGACATGAACATAGAGGTGAGACCATTAGAGAAGAAAAATGGCGGAGGGAGAGGAGGGTAAGGGAGGCAGTGCAGGCATAGATGTGACAGAGCTGTGTGAAATGCGTGTAAATACTTAGCAAAACGAATCCCAATTTAAAAAATATTATGGAGAATAAATCTCCAGAGTTCAGTCTGAATGCTTCATTCCTTGGTGCTTTTAATGCAGAGTGTGTGGGTAAAGGGTAAAGATGGTGGGAATTACTATGTTTAGTATAAAACATCTTAAGCAGCTGGGCTTAAATTTGGCCTGGAACAGGCAGAAAGGCAGGGCAATGACCAGTGACTGCCATGCCCTCAGTTGTGAGGAGAAAGTGAATTTTGTGAATTGAACAGGTGAATTGCCATTATACAGAGCAAAGGAAAACATGTCCTTAAAATAAAATACTGCCAGAACTGGGTGGAATGCACAAATCTGTAATCCTAGCACTCAGGAGGCTGAGGCAGGAGGATCTTCATGAGTTCAAGGCTAAGCTTTGCTTCACAATGAGACTGTCTCAAATAAAACAAACAAAACAAACAAACAACAAAAAAATACTGCCAGAGGCCACAGTACTGTTGTTAAGCTTTGAGTTTTGATCATCATTTAATGAGCCAATAGAAGATGGTAAGTGCAGAATGAGTTTGAGTAGAAAGGTTTCTCGACAGAAGGATAGAAAATAGATGGCAGGGCTGAGGAAGGGCAAGTTTGTGTGCAGACCTGTGAGGGATATTGTAATATTACATGCTGACCATGAGGGAGCTGTATCCCCTGATGTGACTCCTGAGATGGAGGGAAGAGAATGGGGAAAACAGAGATATTTCAGGGGCAAAGTCAACAGGATTGTGATGTTCACCTGAATAAGGGACAAAGGATAGGGCAAACTAAGCTCATTTGTTCCCCACAATTGCTTGGAGAATGGAGAACTACAGCATAGTGGGACACATTGGGGTGAACGCCAAATCTGGGGGAAATCATGCATTACATTTAGAAATGTTGAAGTCTGAATGATTGGATACCAGAAAGGCAGCTGGGTGCAGTGCATTGAGCACAAAGGAAGATTCAGGGGTGAGTTCTCAGACTTGTTAAAAATAGGTACTGATTTAGTTAAGAGTGATTACGAATGGGATTTTTTTTTAAAAGAGGGTAGAATAAGAAGAAATCATTCTTGATTGCAGGAAACACAACCTAAAATGCATAGTGAAAGGAAATCAAATCAGCATGAAAAAGAAGCAATCAAAGACAGTGGAAGAATATCAGATTATGGAGTCATAAAATTGAAGAGAAGACTGTGTTAAGAAATAGAAATAGTAAAAAATAACTTACAACTCTGAGTTTCCTGTAAGATAAAATCTGAAATACACATACTACAAATAGTGTCCATTTTCACTAAAATGACAGTGGGACGTTAGTATGCACCGAGAGGACTGGCAGATGATAAAATCTCCTTAGAAATGAGTAAGGGCCCTGATGTAAAGCTGACGTTATATGTTAGGCCTGTACACGTGGACAGCAGAGAAGAAAGTCATTAGATCACTTGGACATAGCTAAGAGAAGATTTCTACATATAGAATACTATTTTGACCAGTCCTGATTAAAGAGTTTCAATTGTAGGTGAATTTTATATTATAGTTCTAATATGTAATATTCACTAATAGTACATTTGAGTATACATAAGTTATATAAAAATGCATCAAAAAGCACCAGCATTGTTTTCCAGTGCATGGGATGGTGTTGGACACTTGTTTACGTATCATTCAGTTGTTTTTATTACAGGGCAGTTTGTTGGGCCACACTTCAAATTGATTGTATGATTAGGATTCTCCAGAGAAAAAGAACCAAGAGGCTGTATACCTGTGTGTCTGTCCTAATGTAACATGACATAATTACTGTAATTTAACACAATATAATATATTACAAAGAACTGGCTCACACTTGTGACTATGGAATCAGGCCAGTGAAAAATCTGCAAGAGTGGCCCAGAGGAAGGGGCTTCTGGGCCACCATCTCTCCCGCCACTCCCGGCCCAGAGGTAGGGGCTTCTGAGCTGCTGTCCCACTGCTCCTGGTCCAGAGGAAAGTGCTCTTGGGCCACTATCCCTACCACTGCTCCCAGCCCCTGTCCCACCTCTCCCAGCTCAGAGGAGGTAATCCATGCAGGCACCAACAGCACCCACCCCCACCCCCACCCCCCAGTCAAAATGAGAAAACACATAAATAAGTCTCAAAATCAGACTTCCAGATCACCTACAGCAACCTCAAAGGGAAATGAGATGGAACACTCTGATATTCAACCACCTGAGTATCACTGAACTGGCAACAAAAGGGGATCTGGAAAAAATGAAATCAGAAATA
>NW_004624860.1:4269953-4305013 GCF_000247695.1 Heterocephalus glaber | reverse complement strand
TGTAAATAGGGAAGGGTGGAGGGGGTGAAGGGAGGGCTAGGAATGGGGAAAAAATAAGAACCAAGATGCATTATATAAAGGTACAGTTCCCAATGAGAAATGTAATTGTGCTGTATACCTATATTGTCCCAATAAAAGAATTTAACAAAATTTTCTTTTTATATCTCCATGGTGTCGTTTGACAAGTTTTATAGTTACATAAAGTTGTTTTTGAAACTATAAGTATGTTAAGTAGGTAGAAAGCTACCCAGCCCCACACAATGTCTGCATGTGTTTGTTGTTACTGTTATTTAGAGCATCTTAGAGGGCAGTTGCTACAAAGTGCTGCTCAGTAATTCTTTCTCCCCATCCTCATTCCTGTTTCTTCTTACTGTAGAAGAGAGCACTTGAAGTTAGTTAACTACAGTAACATTTTTTGAACAATTGGTGTCCATATCCTGTATCTTTTGGAGGTTATCTAGCTATACTGAACATACAATTCAATTTCTTAAACTTTTATAAAATGTTATGCTTAAAATTGACAAGCAAAAATATTAGCAATGAAACTTGAAACATTCTCTTACTTTATAAACATCAAATCTTTCAATAGCCTGAACGATTAGGCACCTATTACATAGAAATTGCTATGTAAGATGCAAGATTCAAAGATTAATATTGCAGTCCTGCAATTACAAATGACTAGATGGAGCTGTTCACAAATGACCAGGATATGAACAAATTGTCCATCACTAAATGATACCTAAATGCTCTGAGACTTAGAGTCAACCAGTTGCGACTGGGTAAATGCTTTCTTTTTGACTTGCAAACACAATGGAACATGAAGTGGTAAGTGTAATACATAGATTGGAAGAGGGGTTGTTCTCCTCAAATTCACTTGTTGAAACTTAGTCACCAATGAGATGAAATTAGGAGGTGGGAACTGGGAGGTGGGTGGGTCAGGAGAGCAGAGCCCTTGTGCGTGAATGATGCCCTCATAACTGTCCCTTCACTTCATAAGGACAAGGCAAGAAGGCACCATCCGTGAAATACAAAGTGAACTCTCACAAGACACCTATCTGAGTACACTGGGGCCCTGATCTTGGACTTCCAGCTTCCATGACTATGAGAAATAAAATTCTATCATTCATAAAATAACCCAAGGTAGTTTGTTATAGCAAGCCAATGAATACAGCAGCATCTTCCCTTTTCCTTTATTGTGAGGAATATTATTTATTTATTTATTTATTTATTTATTTATTTATTAGGTACTGGGGATCGAACTCAGGTCCTTGCACTTGCGCAGCAGGCAGTGAAACCACTGAGCTAAATCCCTGGCCCTTCAAGGAATATTGTTAAAGTTAATGGCCATCTATATGTGATTGTCTTGTAACATTTAAGCCAAAATTCCTGTGGCTGATATTTTTAAATATTTACATGAAGAGGTATATAAATTCCTTCAACTTTAATGTAGAAATTCTTGGCTGGCCTACCAGTATAGATTCCTTTAAATATATTATTTTAACCATTATTATAGGTATTATTTATCATTACTTTGCTCTGAACTCTTATGTGCTAGAGTCAGAGTTTTCCCATTAGAGCAGGAACTGGGCAGGTATGTGTCTTGAATTTGTAAAGTCTGTTTGTGATCCTTCATTCATTCAGCAACTTTGGTGTTTTTAAAATATTACTTGTAAAGTCCTGTGTTTATAGATAATAAATAAAAAGCAACTTTTTGTCTATCGAAGAATCCCCTGGAATTATGGACTCCATCAAATATTCAGGGGCAAAAGATTCATTTCCTCTAAATGAAAGGGATGGTTTGTATCAGTTTTGAAACTATCAGCTGCAAGAGAATTAAGAAGAGAGAGATTTGAAACATTGTACAAAACACTGAGACCTAGAAACATTTAGGTTTGCTGTAAATCCACTTGATATCAACAAATTGCCTAGAACTATGGACAAAATCAACATTCAGGAAAACGAAAGATCCATTCCCTCCAATGTTAAAAAGTAAATGGAATAATCTAGATCATTTTAGGAAACACCTACAACAATACGAGAATTGATACAACTGATTTGAGATATTGTACTGAGCTCCCATAAAATACCCACCCAATAGCACTACATGCTGTGCAAAACTATCCGGTACAAAGTAAATAAGACTGAATATGGATTTTTTTTGAGTTATAATCTGTACTTGTATTTAGAACATTGTGTAGATAGGTAGATAAAGACATAGGTCTACTTATGTTTACTTAACTGTGTCTATTTCTATTTGTATCCATCAATCGTGTATCTATCTAGAAAGAGAATGTCTACTAAATCCAAAGACTTCTATTAGCAACAAGAACAAATAGTTTCCAGACATAAATTTCATAAGCACACATTTCAAAAAGTAAAGAATAATGTCTACATTTCATATGGTAGTTTTAAAATACACTGATTAAAAAACAAAGGGAACATTGATAACATATTTTTTAAAAGTTGCTCTGCTGATAATGAAAATCTTTCTTTTTTGTAAGTATAGTTTGTCAAATTTTACATATTTCCAAATTTGTTTAATGAGTTCTCAGTATCTAGCTAGTCCTTACTAAATAAGGCAGCGATGTGCACATTCAAAGCCCTTGTTCTCATGTAAAATAGTACATAAGAGGGGAAATAATGCTCACTTAAAAATAGTTACATAAATAATAAATAAACAATAAATTTAAAAATGAATACAAATAATATTCTGTATGGTGGACATTTGAAAAGTTAGAAGGAATTTTAAGATGTGTGAAGCAAACATGTCATAGATTTGGAACTGAGAAAGCTCTCATATGAATGTCTTACACACAAAGAATTGGAAGATTCATTTATAAAAACATAATTTAAAATGATTGAAAAAAGTTTATGCAACAGTATCATAAAAACTTCCCTGCAAAATAAATACTTTCTTATAAACTCACTAGGCAGTGACTATGGTGCCATTTGCCCATTTCTGAGTCTCTTCCAGCTCAGCTCTGTCCAGTGCGTGGAGGTGCCTGCATAGTTCTACATTCCTTTCATGATGCACACGACATCATCCTTTGATACTGCAGAGCACACTGCTGAACAGACTTTGACCTGAATCATTCTATCTTTTATGATTCGTGTTCTAACTTGCATCCCCTAAGGCTTCTGTAGCAACACACTGCCCACATACTGGTATGTAGGTTAGCATTATCAGAAATCTTTTCAGCTTGCCTTTGACTTAAATATCTCTAAGTAGATGAACTTGGACGAGTCATTGAAATTTTATGGGCTACACTGTCTCTATCTTTAAAGATGACTTACTTCAGAAATCAATGAGGGCAAAATATTTGACTTTCCTTTCAGTTCAAAGTGGTAAGTCATCAATATATTCTAGTCACAGAGTGGTAGAAAAAGATTACAAACTGCAGTGTATGACAACAGTCTCCTGACTGAGTAGTTTCTACTGTTGTCAATCTGTTTTTCAAGGGGACAAGAACTAATGTTTGTATTTGTTTTGTGCATAGTCCTCTTGTAACAATCACAGAAGGACTGCAGCAGAAAGGAACTTAGTGGAAAGTAGAGGTGCTGGTAAAATAGGAAAACTCAGTGACAAACTAATTTGAGTAGCTCCTGCAATAAGAATGTCATAGCTGTTCTCACATAATTAGAGGTCAAACTGACTTCTAGTGGAATACGATTTATTGCAGCAAAAGACAGTGAGAGACAGGTTCAGGCTGTCCTTTTATCAGCTCCTCGTGCCATGGGTGGCTTCTGTCCCTCTCACCACACACTCTTCTGTCTGTCACTGCCTGTCTGGAGACAGCAGTCTCCTTCACTTTCAGGACATGTTGTGGTTCTCATGAGGACAGGGCAGGAATGGGACAGCCTACTCTAGGGCCGTTTTTAACTGTGTTGTTGCCCAGACAGTGTGGTTGTAGTGGATTAACTAATGGTCAACTTGTAACACCCAGCTGAACCGAATCAGCATGGTCTGGGTGTGAAGGATCCACCTGAGGACTGTTACCAATAGCTATAAAAAGAGAACTTCGGGGGAAGATTGTTGCCTGTTGATATTCTAGGAGAAGCTTGCTGGGATGGTTTTCCTAATGTGAACTAAGCTGTTCTCACTGGAGGAGGAGGGAGCTCAGGGCCTCGCTGTCGCTGGGAATGGCTGCTGTTTTCACCAGGGGAGCTCTCTTCTCTACCATGAGCATCACTTCCTGGCTCCAATGTGGGTCCCGCAGCTTGGTAGCACAAATTCTTCATCTCACCAGCGTAGGTTTTCTGTCTTCCATCACTGGCCTTTGGGCCTTCCAGGTGGAGATCTTCAATATGGACAAGCATGAGACATTGCCAAGGGCTCTAGGCCATTGGCTGGACTTGTGAATGACATTGCCTTCCACTCTAAGCCTTTAGCTGGACTTGTGTGGGACATTGCTGGGATCCAGGCCCTCAGACGGATTCTTTGGGCCCCTAGTGTGTGGTTAATCTCTTGTACTTTGCATTTGACTTTTTGGGTAGTTGTCATAAAATAATCCTAGAAACTATGTGTCCTGTATTTAATGTATTCTCTTGCCAAAACCATGACTACAATAGTGGTGAAATCAATTTGTTGAGTTACAACCATTATTTTAAACAGCTTTACTGAGATATAATTCATATGTTACGGATTCATCTCTTGAAGTGTATCATTCTTTTTGTATATTCACAGAGTCTCGCAACCATCTCCATATTCTGGTTTCAGAGCATTTTTGTTACCCCAGAAAGAAATGCTATACTCCCCATATTTTTCACCTTCTGTCTTAGTTCCATTCTCACTGCTGGGACAAAATCCCCCAAACTCAAAAGTTAAAGGAGGAAAGGTTTTTTTGGCTCACAGTTTGTAGACATTTTAGTCCATAGTCGGCTGGCTCCAAGGGAAGGTGGCATTGCAGAGGAGAAACAGTCCATGGCAGAGCAGGCAGAAGGCAGCAAAGCAGTGAAGCAGCAAGGCTCCCTTTCCCTTTTATCCCATACAAGGTAAAAGTCTTTTGGGTAGTTACACCCATACCTGGAACTATAATAAGCAAATTAGGGACCATACCCTTAATCCCAGAATCCCACACTTAATCCATATTCACACACCCTGGATTCAACCACTTCTTCAAAGCCCCACCGATGACCACATGTGGGTTTGGGGGAACATTTAGATACAAGCCATAACACCCTCCTTCCCCAAGACACTGACAAAAGAAGACTCCTAGAACTGCTTCAGAAAGTGACTAGTTTAATGGGATAAATGTGTTCAAAGTCACAGGGAGTATTTTCAGAGTGATTAACAGGAATGTGTCTTTCAGTGTAATAAGTTTTATAATTTGAATATCAACCATATTTTTGATCACACCTTATTGCATCTATATATTGAATGCAATGAATCTATATCTAGAACCATAAGAAAAATACTCCAGCTCTGGTAAACAGACATTTAAATAGGATAAGTAGATAAATTATAAAAGAAAATTAAAAATATTAGTTAATTCAATTCTACTATACATTGTATGCTAAATACATATTAATCTTTATACTTAATCATTCATATTATACAGAATTCATCTCTTCAGTTTGTTCATATATGCAAATCATATTTGGGTGTCTACTGTCTACCAAGATATAGTAGTTAACAAAATAAATAATGAATGTGTGATCTATTATGTGTAAGTGTATATGAACTGTGGAGCAAGTTATAACTAACCACATACAGGACAGATATAGATTAAATTCCTGCTAAAGAGAAAACTATGTAATGAAAGAGAGAGTAGCTGAGTTTTGATAGGAAGACATCAATTCTAGATAAGCAGCAAATGTTTATGATCATGGGGAAGAATTCAAAGATGAAGTCATTTTTCTGGCTAAGGGAAACTAAGAGAAGTCTGGAAAAAGCACATTTAAACTAAAAGTTAAAGAATGGGTAAAAATTGGACAGACAGAAAAGCTCCAGATGGAGTGATTAGAAGTGGAAAGAGACAGGGACATGAGAGCTCGGGGATATGGTGGCATCAGGACATGTTCTGTTGGTCTAAAGCAGAAGTCAGCGAGTTGGGGAACAAGATGGTAGGACTAGAAGAAACCAAATGTGATGTACTTTCAAATTCCAGGAAAAAAATTACCTGTGTTTAGATATAAATCCTCTGAGTTCTTGAGTTGGTGCATCTGTAAAATCTCACCTCTTGACCTTCAGTGAGTATCTTCTGTAATTAATGCAGTTCATTACCTGAAAAGACATAGGACTCTGAGTAAAAAGATTATTTTTTTCTGGTTTATATAATAAAATCTCTCATTTTGACACCACTTATAAAGCAGTTGTGCTGAAAACTTTTACTTAGTAATATCATCTCTCTTAGGGTCAATTCATAAATTGTTCATTAATTGCCAGTAGTAGAGTAACCAAAAGTAACCAAAAGATTAACACGATTATTTTTAGTTGAAAAGTACAAATTCACGCAACAGTCACTTATTATGAATCATCTTTTTCTCTATTCCTTACTCCTTTCCTCTTTAAAAAGATACCTACCAAGACTATTTAGAGAAGCATAGTATGTTTCTGAGAAAATAAGAGTGTATTACTTTTAAAATATTAAAAAACTTGTAATTTATAAATATAATTCTTCATATCAGACCAAGCATTAAAGCTCTATGACTTAGCAGAAAGCTGTCCACACAAAAAGATCTTGTTCCTCTTGTGTTCTCATGTCTCCAGCAGCTTGTCTGGCAGAGATGGTTTCCACTGGTATCTGTAATAGCAAGATAGGGGCAAAAAGCAAGCACTCCCCTTCTAATACAGGAGTGTCAATTGCACATATGTCAAAGGTCAGTAAAGCTTTTAAATATTTAAGTAGACCATCTCATTGTACACAAGTGATGGCGAACCCTTTGGAGCGTTCAGTGACACAAACAGCCTGCTTTGGCACGGGTGCCATAGGTTCGCCACCACTTTTGTAGAGTATCAAGGTACCTTGAAAAGCAGAGTTGTAACAGGAGGAGCAGAATATTGAGCTTCAGAAAGTTTAGTTCCAGAGATTCTTTTTGGCCACTGTGGGTGAAACTCAGGGTCTCACACAGGCAAGGTAAATCCTCTACCCCTGAGCCCCTCCCCCAGCCCCAGAGACTGATTCTTGAGGGAGCACAAGAACTAACAGACGTGGGGATTTTTGAGGCATTGTTTCTAATGGCAAAAAGTGACTTAGGAAGTTTCAAATATCCAACAAAATAGATATAATAAATCCAAACATTAAGTCTGCATTATATTCCAGTGACCAAAAAAAGTAAGATGGCATTTGCCATTACAGAAGATTGAAGAAAAATATTATATGAAGAAGAAATTTGGGAATAAAATGTATAATATGATACCATTAAAACAGTAGCAATATATAAATATATGTAGGAAATGTTTAGAAGTACATAAATAGGGCCGGGGATTTAGCTCAGTGGTTTCTCCGCCACCTGCTGTGCAAGCACAAGGACCCAAGTTCCATCCCCAGTACCCAGTACCAAAAAAAAGAAAGAAGAAGTACATAAATATCCTAATACATTCATTGTCTTGGAGGGAATAGGAATATTTTCATTTTTATGTGAATTAGCTTCCCTATGTTTTAATTTACTAATAGCAGGAATATTAAGCTACTGTGTTCTCTCATAGTGGCACATTCTCACACCATAGACTGTACTTTTGTCCTTTCACTTGGCCTAAACTCACTCTGCAGAGCAAGCACATTTCTTTTTACCTATATTAAATGTATACCCTCACTACCTTATTTTTCTTACCTATAATACATGTAAAACCTCAATACCCCACTGGAACTAAGGGTGTGCATGATACTCATACTAAGTATTGTGGATTAGATATAAGGGATAGAAAGAGCTGTGGTTGTCCCTTGTTGCTTTGCTACCTTCTGCCTGCCATGAAGTGTTTCTTCTCTGCAATGCCACCCTGCCTTGGAGCCTACCGATTATGGACTGAAACCTCTACAAACTGTGAGCTGAATAAACCTTCCCTTTTTAAACTTTGGGGATCAGATATTTTGTTTTAGCAACAAAAGGAGTAACTAAGACATAGAGCTTTCATTGAATTTTAGGTTGTGTTCCCTGATATTTTTCAAATGTGAGATTTCTTTTAAGAACTATTTCTCCTCTGTTATGAATTATATCTAGATCCCTGTCCCAAAGCCTCATGTGCTTATAAGTGGGGCTTTTGGCAGATGGCTGGATCATGGGTCTGTGATACTGGATTATGAATATGTGATAACCGGATCTTTCACTGATTGGTTTAGCATAGTTCTGGGTGTGGATAATGGAAAGGCCCACCCAGCGTGGGTGGCACCAACCAATAGGCTTGTAGCCTAGATTAAATAAAAAGGAAAAGGAAGGGTCCGTGCTTGATTCTTTCTCCCTGCCCTGCAATAAGCTGTTTCTTCTCTGCCATACTTTCCTGCCTTGGATCCAGCTAACTACAGACTAAAACCTCTACAAACTGTGAGCTAAAATAAGACTTTCCTCATTTAACTGGTGGGTGTTGGGTATTTTGTTCCTAATACAGATTTAGATATTAGAAAAGAGGGGTCATTGCTGTGACACTACCTACCCATGTCCTTCAGAAGAATTTGGACCTGGTGTGTAGAAATTGCTTGGAGTTTTAGAGATTGTGCCTGAAGAAATAGCTCTGAAATGCTGTGAACTGAGCTTCTTGAGAGATTCTGGCCAGAATGCAGAAGACCAGAAAGCTGATAGAAATGTGGCCAGTAAAGACCAGGCTCAGGAGGTTTCAGTTGGGAACAAAGACTCCACTGGTAGTTGGACTCCCATCCATGTGTGTTATGTTTTGGCAGAAAATTTTTTTGCATTTTGCCTGTGTTCTGCGATTTTATGGGAGACTGAGATTAAGGACAGCAGACTAATATATCTGGCAGAAGAAATTCAAGGCAGACTAATGTTGAGGTGGTGGCATGGCTACTGTTGGGAACTTTTAGCCACCTGTACTTTAAGAATCAAGAGCAAATGGTCCATGAAAATGATAAAACAAATTTTGTTTTTCTGTTTTTCAGAAAGGAAACTCCAGTAGAGTTGTGGTCTGAAAAAATAGAGCAGAACAGAACTTGGTTGCTGTAATGATTGGCATTAAAAAGCCAAATACTTTGAAACTGGACAATAGAAAAGATGGTTTTAGGGCCTCATAGGAACCATCAAGACTCCACCCTTTCTTTCTCAAAATTGCAAAATTTTGACTTTGCTTTGAAAAGACAGCCCTAGAGCATGATGTTCCAGAACATTAGTGGCCTAGGTAATTTGTTTCTCAGGATTGGGTTTATGGTGCTCAGCTATCTAGGCACATGACCCCTATAGCTAAGAGAGAAGGAAGCCTGGCTGCCACTCCAGCTGGTGGCAGACCATGGGGCCATTTACGTGGTGCTGGTTTTAGGTGCAAGCAGAATGCAAGAGTTGTGGGGTTGAAGAAGCTTCCACCTAGATTTCAGAAAAAAGGCCTGGGAGGCCAGGCAGTGTGCCCCTGAGAGGGCAGTGCATGAAGCTGTGAGTGTGAAGTCTAAGGTGCAGTGGAGACCCCAGACATTTGGAGAAGCCAGGAATGTGGATCTTCTGAAGCAAATCACAAGGAGTGAGCAAAGCCAGCTCAAGAGAGAATCTGTGACTGATACAACCACCAGCAGCACCACAGAGGCAGAGCCATGCAAACCCTTTGGGGCTCCATCTTGTCAAAACTTGCCCCAGGTGTTGAACATGAAACTACAGGACTTCATGTTCGTCCTGCTGGATTTTAGACTTGCTTTGGCCCCATTCCTTTCTATCCCAATATTTCCACCTTTTGTAGTGGGAGTGATTATCTGCTGCTGTATGTTGGAAGTGTTTAACTTTCTTTCCATTTTTACATGGGCCCAGCTGAGTTTGCCTTAAATCTCAGAGGAGACTTTGGACTTGGATTTTTCAGTAATGCTGAACTGTTAGGACTTTGGCAACTCTTAGAGATGAAGAGATGGAGTAAATGCATTTTTCATAAAGGGATTATGCACAAGTCTTTTGGGAGCTGGGGCTGACTGTTATAGCTTGCATCTAGATGTCCCCCAAAAGCCTCATGTGCTCATAGGTGGGACTTTTCAGAGATGGCTGGATTATGGGCGTATATTTGATTATGAATATGTGATAACTGGATTAGTTCACTGATTGGTTTAGCAGAGTTCTGTTATGGATAATGGGAAGTGTCACCCTGTATGTGGGTGGAATTCCATCCAGCCTGGATGGAATAAATATGTAAAGGAAGGCTCCACGCTTGCAGCTTCACTGCCTTCTGCCTACTCTGCCATGAAATGTTTCTCCTCTGCCATGCCTTCCTGCTTTGGAGCTAGCTAACTATGAACTGAAACCTCCACAAACTGTGAGCTAAAATAAACCTTTCCTTATTTAAATTGTGGGTATTTTGTCCCAGCAACGAGAAAGTAATACATCCTTTTTGTTTGTTTGTTTGAAAGGCATTTTCTCACTACCTAGACCACTTTGTTACAGTGTGTTTACTTTAATTTGTCAGTATCTCAAACTGGAAAACTGGATGCTGCAATGTTCTAGTCAGTGAGGGAACTATTTTGTAAAGTTCTATAATATGAAATCAGTATGGCTGTCTGCAGTTCAGTTAACTGATTTTGGTTGGTTGGCTTGGGTTTTATTTCAGATCCTTTAGTGTCATATTCAACTGAGCCCAGTTCTGTGCTCTGAGTTATTTGCTAAAAATGTCTCAGTCATAGTCCAAATATGGTCTCTGTCTGGGACAAAGGAAAGAAAAAGATCAATGATCACAGACTCTCCAATTGTCATATAGCTTGAATGAAGGCAGCTATGCTGTAGTGATAAGTGCTTTGAACTTCGATTCACAGTAGAAATAAACTCATGATCAGCCATTAGCTATGGAAGGGGTCCAGGCACACATTCCCCAGCAGCCTAGAGTGTTGCTTCTGAGTATTGAGGCAAACTCCTACTTTTGCCTATTCCTCAAACTGTGTCCTGGGCACATCTTCAGGAAAATGATTAATAACAAGAACAATTCTGTTTATTCAGTGAGTGCTTGTCCTCATTAATTCTCACACCATCTCTAGAAGGGATGTATGACTATCTCCCCTACCTTATGAATGAAGAAAGCTAGGCTACAGTGGTGACATAGTATTTCTAGCCCTCACATTCATCCTAAGCAGACCACTTAATACAACCAACAGGCTAAAACCCACTAACATGCTAGAATATGTTAGAACAGTAAACATGCTAGAACCAGTGTGGTGTCCCAAGAACATGAGTAATGCTTTCTGAATGTCACAACCATTGACAACTACAGTTAGCTTCCTGAGTGACTCGATCCACCCTGCCATGTGCTCCAGCCCCAGAAGTTCAACACAAATAATTGCACCATGGCCGGAGTCTAATGGCTCATACTGCTCACCTCTGAACATGGAGCTATGAGTTGATATAAAATAGACTGAAAGCATAAAATAGATGAAGTTGGGTAAAATACAGTAAGAAGAGTGGAGAGGAGGGAAAATGAATATCTTCTGTTGAGCAAGCATTATGCTACTTAAAATTTCCTGAGAATGAATTTCAGTTATCTAGACAACATGTGTACTTTCAACCAGAATCAAGACTATCTGCTAAAAGAAGCAGACATGGATAAGAAGAATATTTATTTTATTGAGAAAAAAATGAACCTATGGGCAGATCAAATATAAGTAACAGTTATCAAAGAGTTTAAAATCTAGGTGTATGGGGTAACCTAATTATTCAAGGGATTCTTCACACTGGCTCATTTTGCCTTGTTCTCTCTGGTGTGCACTAACAGAGTCTCCAAGTGGCCCACAAAGAGTTCCTTCTGCGCCTTAGGCTGCACAGTGCTCACTTCTGCATCCGGCAGAAGGCATACCTGAAGTTCAGACAGGGTGCAGTTTGTGTGTCGGAAGGAGTGGCCTCCTCCTGTCTCCACTGGTGAGCTCCAGGAGGCCTCTCTACTGCTTACGGTTTGGCTGTCAGTCACCTGGCTCATTGTCTGCCAAGAAAAGAAAGAGTTGCATGCATGTAATGTCGACAGTCATTTATGGAACTCAAATCCTTTTACCCAAAATAGCTCAACAGTAAATGCAGAGTTTCAGTCCTGATCAATACACACACACACACACACACACACACACACACACACACACACAAACCCCTTTTTATAATTATCACTTCTCTTTGTTCCTGTCCTCCTGTCTTACAATGCTCCTTCATATTTTCCCAACTGCTCCCATCTGAGTTCTTTCCTTGCTGTCTTCCTTGTTCTCCAGTCAGAACCTTGTGCTGTTCACCGGGGACCCCAGCAGGCCTGCCCTTGCTGCCTTGGGAGGCATCTCTGTGTTCACCTCTGCATCCTTCAAACATCAGTGGTACTTCAGTGAACTGGATGATATCCTCACTTTCTGAAGGTTTGTACTTGGGCAACTCTTGACATTTGTCATGTTCTTGATGACTGACCTGAGCCATATGAAGAGGGAAGTGGTTGCATGGTTGAAATTCTTCTCCCTCTGGAGTTTCAGGAAACACAGAGTCATTATCTTTGTCATTTTTCTTCCTTTTTTTGGTACAGGGGATTGAACTCGGGTCCTTGCGCTTGCGCAGCAGGTGGCGAAACCACTGAGCTAAATCCCCGGCCCTGTCATTTTTCTTAATTTCTTTTTCATGTTTCTGATTTTCATCACCATCTTTTGTATTTCCTTCATCATCTTTCAGACTTTCCAGGCAGGTGTGAAGCATTTTTACCAGATGTTCCACTATGCGTGCTGTACTTTCAGTGTCCTCATCCAGAACAGGGTAATGCTTACTTTGGGATCCTGCTCTGGTTCGTCCTGAATTTTATGTTGTCTGATGAGGGGTGTACTTTTACTTTCCATCCCCCTGTCCCTTTGATAGGAGGCAGGAAGTGGACTAAAGAACCTCTGTCAGAAGTCACGTTTTCCCAGGAAGTTGTGTCCTTACAGGGAAAGGTGTCCTCACAAGTGAATTCTCCACAGAGATACTGTTGTAAGAACTTAGTTCAGAAATGCTGTCCTTTGTGTCATAGTAATCACTGCTGGAGGGTGAGGACACCATGGAAATGAAGGGAGGAAAGGGAACTCTAACAATTCTGAAAGCTTCAAAAAGAAAAAGGAGATGATATTGGGGAGAAGAAGAGTGTCAGGGACTCATGGCTATGATCCACTCCTGTTTCTACTGGGAGCGACTCATTCAGACAAAAGGTTACCCTGTGTTTGCGCTCTCCAAGGGAAAGCAGAAGAGGCAGGTCTTGTAAACACCTCATTGTAAAACCACCCTCTCTACTAAATGCCTCCAGGTGATTCCACTCCTCATTTTTCCTATTACAGTTGAAATAACTTTCATCAAATATATGATAGAGGCATAAAATCTACAACATATAGTAAAGTGTAAGGATGACGTAGATAATCCCACTATCCAGAGGTGTGGATAATGGTCATTAAAACATTCTGTTGGATTTCCTTATAATCTTGTCCTCTTCTTCGTACAAGTGTATAGGTACACATACCCATATATATGTAGATGACACACAAATAGAAACAGATTATTACATTTTATGGCAACCTATAATAATCATGTATGTGTATTTGGTGATTCTTGTCCATAAATCTCTGAATTTGCCTCTTATGACATTCATATACATATTACTTATAGACCAAGTATCACAAATACATTACAAACTTACCACAGTTGATACCAAATTGCTGTCCAGACAGGTGATAGCCATTTCACACACTCACTCTCCCACCATCGAATGGCACATTTAGTACATTTTTCATGATGCCCTGCTAGTAGCTGGAGGTGGAAGAGCATGTGAACACACACACACACACACACACACACACACACACGCAGAGCTTACCGTGCTGTTTTGGTGATGGCCCTGCTTTATGACAGCTTACCTGAAAGATGGCCTCTAATTCCTGGAACATAAATAGGACATGTGGGAAACCCTTCAGTTTTGAGTTTCCATTGTTAACATTCTAATGGTCATAGTCTGTGTTCTTGGACTGCTGGTTATATTGACAATATCAGACACAGTTATAGCCAGAGCAGGAAACAGAGAAAAAGAGGGTAGAAAACCACAGGATCTGTCCCCTTAGTTTCAAAATATTTTGTACACGTACCATGCAGGCTGAAGCAGATCTCTCATGAGGGTAGAAGGACAGATGTCATGGGGGTTAGGAATCTCAAAAATAGTATAAACCACCTATCTCTGGAGGCAAGATCATCAGCAATAAATCTCCTATGTCTTCCAAATAATAATATGTTCTGGATTTATGTTTTAAGCCTGAAGCCAGCAAGAATATTGACTTTAAGAACTGGAGCATGTTCTAAAATCCATTTGAGTTGATGGAAGTTAGGACCTAAATATATAGAGGAGGAAGTTTCCAACTTAGAAGTTAAGCTTGTATGATGGTCAGTGACCTGTGCCAAATGGACAGGGTCTTGGGGTTTCGAGATATTGGTTAAACATTATTCTAGTTTTGTTTTATTTTGATTTTTGAAACTAGGTCTCTCTATGTAGTTCAAGCTGGTCTCAAACTCACTATGTATAACGGGCTGGCCTCAAATTTGCAGTGATCCTCCTGCCTCAGCCTCCTAAGTGCTGATATTATAGGCAGGTGCCATCACACCCAGCTTGATTCAACATTCCTGGTGTGTCTTTTAAAATATTTCTGGATGGGATTTCCATGTTGCCAGCTGACCCAGTGAAGACTAGTGTGGTGGGCTTCATCCAGTTCACAAGAGGTCTGACCAGAGCGCAAAACTGAGGAAAGGAGATCTTGCTCGGCCTGACTGTCCTGGGAGGAGGCAGCAACCTTTCCTCCTTCCCATCACTGACTGAAACTTCTCTGTCAGCTCTGCTGCTCCTCAGACCTTCAGATTCAGACCACAGCTTCATCACGGGCTCTCCTGGGTCTCCACCATGCAGACGGCAAATATTGGGAAGTCTCAGCCTCTGTAATGAGCCAATGACCTATAATAAATTTCTTCTTTGGGGAGTATAAGATACCTACTACTTCTGTTTCTCTACAGAATCTAAACCACTTACTTATGATTGTTTGAAATAAATAATTAAAAAGTATAAGAGGAAACATCATGATGAACTTGTGACATTGTGTGCTGGAGGCTCAAATAGTAACTGAGGTAATGCCAACATCATTCCAATTACGAGACAACATGAGATGACTTCCCCTGTGTGGTATTTGACACAGTCTGTGGAAAGTATCAGTCAGGAAAGGCACAGAAAGACAGGCACCTTCACAGACTGCAGGTCACTAAGGAGAAACCAACTCAATGTGTGAGTGTGGATAGGATCAGATAGAGCAGAGAAAGAGTGGAAGAACTAGGGAAATTCCAGTAGTGTCTTCATCCTGGTTTATGGCATTGCACCCATGTTGATATCCTGGGTCCATCATTATGCTATGGTGGAGTAAGAGGTTCACATTGCAGGAGTAGACAGAGGGATGTATGGATACACTTTACCATGCTTTTTAACTTGTTTGCACTCTGAAAACTAGGTCAGAAAGCTAAAAGAATACATAAAAATATGGAAAATTATATAAGAAAGACTTTTTTGGGGGGCTGGGGATTTAGCTCAGTGGTTTCTCCACCTGCTGTGCAAGCGCAAGGACCCGAGTTCGATCCCTGGTACCTTAAAAAAAAATAAAGAAAGATTTTGTATTTAAAACTGGTTGAATCTTAATTTTTTTATACCTGGGTCATTATTTTTAAAAACAAGGAAACATTCCTGAGAAAACTCAAACCCCTTTTCCTTTCTTTCCTCATCCCTTTGTTCCTCCATTTTGCCAGAAGAAAGTTTCTGAATGTTATGTTTATCTTATGTGTGTATTAATGCTACTTCACACTAATATGTTGCCTCATCCTCTGACTCACAGACCTAGATAAATAAGCATTCATTTAATACCAGTGAACCATGCCCTTAAAAATAGTTATGAGGGTAAATTCTCTATTTACTTTGCCAATAAGAATATTTAGGGAAAAATCATGCATGAAAGTTCATGTTTATATGACATAGATGTCGTTCATGTACATGAACAACAACCAGTGCTTTTTAGAAAAGTGGAAGCATCTTTAGCCCTATTGGTTGTTTTCTTTTACAGGAATCATTGTGAACAAGACTTCCTTTTTCCAGTTCAAAACCTTAGCTGAAATATTTATCGTGTTTATTCAGGGAGTGAGACAGAAAGTCCATTGAAAACTCATAGACCATTGTGAACACCATCGTATCATGAAAATTGTTTTGCAGCATCCACTGTTCTAAATAAAAAACTTCTAGTGCCCACCAGAAATAGATGAGCATACTGTGCTTGATTTGGTTTTCTGTTTACATGAGCCTTTGATTGGTCATTCAAATGCTAACTGTCCCAGGGCAGGGAGTAAAAAGAATGATTAAACTTGTATCTCAACCTACCATAGCAAAGTGTGTTTTTAACTCCCTATGTACAGATTGTCGCAGTCAGTCTTTACAGCACGGTTTTCCAGCAGGCCGCCACGTAGTCACCTCACGTTAGCTCAGATGAACTTCCCTAAGTCCTGTAGCCAGGCTACGGGCATGAAGAAATCTGTGTTTCTTTTTCTTTTAATTTCTGATGTTAGAACTAAACACAATCATTTAAATAGTTACCAAATGCATAAAATATATAGCTTTTTTATTGTATGGCCTCCCGTCAGACCTGCGGATATTTCAGGCTTATGATAATGGCTCATGAGACATCAAATGTAATTATCTTTTCTACCTCTTTTTGTTGTCTTTAGAAAATTTTTTTATTTTCAGTGTGGATGTTTTGGGTTTAAATTCAATAATTAATGCCTGTTGATTTCCTAGGAAGATCTAGTCCCTGTATTCTGCTGCTTCCAGCCTCAGCAAGCCCATTTTTAACCTTACATGTTTTCACCTATAACATACTGAGCAGGATGTGTTCCTTGAAGTGCTTGTAGAATAATTAGGCATTAAGTATGTGGGATGATCAGTAAATGATTTATTGGTTTATTTCCACTCCATGTTTGAGGAAACAAACTCCTTCCTTTGTTTTTTTTTTTTTTTTTTTTTTGGTACCGGGGATCGAACTGCGGTCCTTGCACTTGTGCAGCATGCGGCAAAACCACTGAGCTAAATCCCCGGCCCCACTCCTTCTTTTGTTTTGCTTCTCTTGGAACATGTTTTTATCCCAAAGCTTCAGAATGGACTAGTTTGCAGCCCTGCTCATGTATAAAAATCATACAGATTTCATAAGTGTAGCTCCAGTTATATGACTATCTGAGTCTGTCCCCTCACTTGATTGGAGCTTCTCTGAGATCAAGGTGGATCCATGATGTTCCAGGTGGTGCCTGCACCTGCCAGAGTGGTGTCTGATGGACACACAGCTCCACGACCTTGGCAGGTGTGTTAGTCACTTTCCTCAAAATACCTGACACCCACAGCTCAATGGAAAAGAGATTTACTTTGGCTCATGTTTCAGTCCGAAGTTGGCTGGCTTCCAAGGCAGGAGGGCATGGTGGAGGAGTATGGTGGAGGAAAAGCTGCTTGCCTCGTGGTGGTCAGGAAACAGAGAGAGAAGGGAGGAATGAGGATAGAGATAGACCCTTTCAGGTTACGCCCCAGGGAACTATCTCTCCTGTTGAGGTCCTACCTCCTCACAGCAAGTCAGCTGCACTGCCCCCATACTCCAGCAATTTTTCAAAAGCCTCCCCTATGGCCACATGAGGCTTTTAAAAAAAATTCATTAAGTTTATTGGTACATTTTAGATATACAACATGATGACATTCATCATTGGGAATTTGCACCTTTACATGTTCTATCGTGGTTCTTATTTTTCCCCCATTGCCCTGCCCTCCTTTCTACCCCTCCACCTCTCCTTGTTTACAAAGACTTTGTTTCTTTTTTTCCTTTTCTCATATTTAGTCCTTTCCCTTCCCCTACCCCTCCCACTTCCCCTTCCCCTTTGCCACTTTTTTTCCTATTTCACATTACCTATTATACCTTTTAGACCTTATTTACACTTTTAGTTTCTCACAAGAGAGAAACTTTTCGGCATTTACACATGTGTGTCCTATTTATTTCACTTAAGAGTATGTCCTCAATGTGGATCCATTCAGCTATAAATATCTCTAGTATCTAATTCTTCATTTCAGAAAAAGTATTTCATTTTGGGAAAAAACTCACATCTTCTTTATCCAGTCTTCAGTTGATGGGCAAGTGGGGTGTTTCCAAGTTTCAGCTATTACAAACTGTGCTGCTATAAAGATGTTTGCACATATATTGCTGTGGTATGACAGTTACAATTCTTTGGGGAAGATCCCCAGCAGGGGAATAATTGGGTAAAATGGGACCTCCACTCCTAGTTCTTCGAAGTATCTCCATACTGATTAGCACAGTGCTTGCACCAGTCTACACTCCCACCAACAGTGGAGAAGGGTTCCTTTTTCCCCACAACCCTGACAGCATTTGTAATTGGTTGATTTCTTGATAACAGCCATTCTTTCTGGGGTGAGGTGGAATCTCAGCCTTGTTTTCATTTGCATCTCTTGAATGATCAGTGAGGTTGAACATTTTTTCATATGTTTATTTGCTGTTTCTACTTCTTTGTCTGAGAAATGTCTGTTCATTTCAGGTCCTTTGGATTGGATCTTTAAATTTGAAAGGTCTTATTTCTACAAGTTCTTTATATACACTAAATAGTAGACCTTTGTCTGAGGAACAGCTGGTAAAAAGTTTTTCCCACATTGTGGGTTGTCTCTTCACTCTGCTGGTGGTTTCTCTTGCTGTGCAGAAGCTTTTTAATAGTACGAGATCCCAGTTGTTGATTCTTTGGGTTAGTTCATGTGCAATTGAGGTTTTGTTCATGAAATACTTTTATATGCCAATGTCTTCAATAGTTCTACCTAACCTCTCTTCTAAAAGCCTGTTCAGTGTTTCTGTTTTAATATTGAGATTTTTGATTCATTTTAGATTAGTTCATGGTAAAAGATAGAGATCTAGTCTTAATCTTTGACAAGGTGAAACCCATTTTTTCCAGCACTATTTATTAAAAAGGCTCCCTTTTCCCAGTGAGGGTGTTGGGATTTGTCAAAGATGAGGTGGCTGTGTATGTCTGGAGTAGTTTTTGCATTTTCAAATCTATTCTACTAGTCCTCAGGTCTGTTTCCATTCCAGTACCATGCTGGTTTTTTTTTTATCACAGTAGCTTTGTAGTATAGTTTCAAGTTGGGGATTGTGATACTCCCTACCTTGTCTCTGTCACCTAGAATTGCTTTTGCTATTCTAGGTCTCTTCTTGTTCAAATGAATTTTTTGATTGTTTTCTCAAGGTCTGTGAAGTATGCTGTTGGAATTTCAACTGAGATTGCATTGAATCTACATAGCAGTTTTGGAAGTATGACCATTTTCACTATATTGGTTCTTCCTACCCAGGAGCAAGAAATGTCTTTTCATTTTCTGATAGTAGACCTCTTCGATTTCTTTTTTCAGAGTGCTATAGTTTTCAGAGTAGAGGTCTTTGATCTCTTTCATTGCATTGATTCCTAGGTATTTCATTATTTTGGATGCTATTGTGAAAGGAGTTGTTTCTCCAGTTCCTGTTTCAGTGACTCTATTGTTTGTGTACAGCAAAGCTATTGATTTTTGTGTGTTGACCTTGTATCCAGCTACTTTAGTGAATTTGGTTATTAAGTCTGGAGCACTTTTGGTGGAGTTCTTGGGGTCTTCTATATAGAGTATCATGTCATCTGCAAATAATGACAGTTTAACTTCTTCATTTCCTATGTTTATTCCTTGCATTTATTTCTCTTGTCTACTTGCTGTTTCTCATATTTCCAGAACTATGTTGAACAGGAGTGGTGATAATGGACATCCTTGTTTTGTTTTTGATTTTAGTGTGAAGGATTTCATGTTTTGACCATTTAGTATGATATTTGCTGTTGTTTTTCATAGATGGCTTTGATCAGGTTGAGATAGAGACTGTTCCAATTTTCTGTAGGGTTTTTATTACCAGTGGGTGTTGAATTTTGTCGAATGCTTTTTCTGCATCTATTGAGATGATCATAGCATTTTTTTCCTTGGCTCTGTTAATATAGTGCATTACATTTATTGATTTTAATATATTGAACCATCCCTGCATCCTTGCAATGAATCCCACTTGTTCAGGGTGTATGATCTTGATCTTCTGCATTCTGTTGGCCAATATCTTGTTGAGTATTTTTGCATCTATGTTCATTAGTGAGATTGGCCTATAGTCCTCTTTTTTCAGTTGGGTCTTTCTCTGCTTTTGGGATCAAGGTGATACTTGCTGCCAGGAATGAATTTGGGAGTATTGCTTTCTTTTGATTTCATGGAAGTGTTTAAACAGTAGTGGCAATAGTTCTTTTCTAAATGTCTTGTAGAATTCAGCAGTGAAGACATCAGGACCTGAGTTTTTCTTTGTTAGTAAGTTTTTAATTACATTTTCAATTTCATTGATTGATATTGGGTTGTTCAGAATGTTTAGGTCTTCTTCATTCAACTTTGGTAATTCATATGTATCTAGAAATCTGAACATTTCTTCTGTGTTTTCCATCTTAATGGAGTAAAGGTTCTCAAGGTAGGTATCAATGATCCTCTGGATTTCTGTTGGTTCTGCTGTAATTTCACCCTTTTCATTACTAATTGAATGGATTTGGGTCTTTTCTTTCCTTCTTTTGGATAAGGTTGGCTAAGGGTTTGCCAATTTTGTTTATTCTTTCAAAGAACCAACTCTTTGCTTCATTGATTTTTTTGTATCATTCTCTTAGTGTCCATTGCTCTGATCTTTATAATTTCCTCCCTTTTACGACCTTTGGGTTTGTCCTGCTCTTCTTTTTCTAGAAGCTTGAGGTTCAGCATTAGGTTGTTTATTTGAGCTTGGTCTGTTTTCCTAATATCAGTATTTAGTGCTATGAATTTCCCTGTCCAGACTGCTTTCATTGTTTCCCATGAATTCAGATATGTTTTATTGTCATTGTCATTTAATTTTGAAAACTGTATAATTTCTTCTTTAATTTCCTCTGTGACCCATTGGTTATTCTGACGTGGGTTGTGCAGTTTCCATGTGTTTATGAAGTTCTTGTGGTTTCTTTTACTATTGATCTCTAATTTCATTGCACTACAGTCTAATAATATACAGGGGATAACTTCAATTCCTTTGCATTTACTTAAACATGTTTTATGGACAACTATTTTAGAGAATGACCTATGTGCAGCTGCAAAGAATGTGTATTCTGATCATGTGGGGTGGAACACTCTGCTAACATCTGTTAAGTCCATTTGTTCATGAGTTTGGTTGAGTCTTAGTATTTCATTTTTTATGTTTTAACTAGCTGATCTATGTATTTGTGACAGTGGGATATTGAGGTCTCCCACTGATATTGTATTAATGGTTATTTGATTTTCCATGTCTGTTAGTATTTGTCTTATATAGTTGGATGCACCAGTGTTTGGTGCATATAGCTTTGTTTGTCACCTTTTCCTCTTGGAATGTTCCCTTTACAAAGATGTAGAGCCCTTCTTTGTCTCTCTTAATTAGTGTTCATTTGAAATCCATTTTCTTTGTAAATAGGATAGCTACTCCTGCTTTTTTTTCAGGTTCCTGTTGTGTGGAGTATTGTTTTCTACTCTTTCACTTTCAGTCTGTGAGTTTCTTTTTGAATTAAGTGTGTTTTTTGCATACAGCACATTGTTGGGTCTTGCTTCTTTACCTATTCTGCCAGTTTATTCCTTTGACTTGGTGAATTGAGATCATTAATATTGATAGTTAAAACTGATATATATTGACTTTTCCTTGTCATGACTGTTGTTGGATTCTCTTTCTTTGCATTTAATTTCTTGTCTTGCCTGATGGATTCATTCTGCTGGGCTTCATGGGGTTATGGCCCTCATTGTCTTTTCCTAGGATATTGTTTAAAATTTTTTGTAGTGCTGGTTTGGTATTCATGAAGTTCCTCAGGTACTGTTTGTCATGAAAATATCTTATTTCTTCATTGATTTTGTAAGATAGTTTTGCAGGGCATGTCAATCTGGGTTGGAGGTTGTTTGCTTTAAGGGCTTGAAATACTTAACCCCAGGCTCGTTTGCCTTGAGTGTTTGTTGTTGAGAAGTCTGCTGTGATTCTGATGGGCTTTCCTTTGTATGTGATTTGTTTCTTTTTTCTAACTGCTTCTAGTATTTTGCTCTTCTGTTGGGTTTCTGGAATCTTGATTGTTACATATCTAGGTGTAGATTTTTTTGATCCTGATGAGTTGAAGTCCTATATGCCTCACTTATCTGTATGTGAAGTTATTTCCCCCTGGTTGGGAAGTTTTCTGCAATAGCGCTGTAAACATTTTTTTTTTATGTCATTTGCACTCTCTCCTGTTTCTTCATTGATTTGGTCTCTCTTATGTTATTGTTCTTTGCATTATCTAGCAGCTGGTGGATTGATTTCTCATAGTCCCTTGCTATTTTTAAGAAATCTTCTCCTTTGTGGTCACTAATCACAATCCTGTCTTCTATATCTGATATTCTGTCTGCACATTGACTCATTTTGGTCTGTAAACTTTCAGTGGAGTTTTTAATATCCTAGATATCTATTTGTGTGTGTTTTATGGATTCCATTTTTTTTCCTATGCTGGGATTCCATCATGTTCCTGAGCTCCTGTATTTTTTTAAATCTATGTCTGCTCTAGTGTTATTAATCATCTTTCATTGTAGACACTGTCTCTTTTGATACCTGAGAAATAATTTCTGATTTTATTTTTCCATGTTGTTTTTCATTGCCAGTTCATGGATTCCAAGTGGTTGTTTCAGACTTTTCCATCTCATTCCCCCTTCAGTTGCCTTTGGTGAGCTGGAAGTCTGTTTTGAGTCTTGTTTAGGTGTCTTTTCATTTTGGTCAACTGCAGTATGATTTGCCTTTATTGAGGTGACTGTTTGGTCTCCCAGTGGGTTACAATTTTCAACAAGTCTCAGACAGGCCTTCTCTTTAATCCTCACCACTGTGCCAGTCCTTGAGCTCAGAATGATGGCCTTCTGGATCCCTGCTCCGCAGTGTGCTCTTGTCCTGGTAGGCCTATGACTGGGGCCTGTTTGCCCAAGACACTGTTGTTCCAGTGGGCTTCTCCACATGAGACATTTGAGGGGCATCTAGACATAAACCATAGTATTCCACCTCTGGTGCCCAAGACTTATGTGCTTCTCTTTATGCAAAATGCAAGTAATCATCTTTAAGAGCTTCCAAAGTCTCAACAGTTTCAGCATTGCTGAAAAGTCTAAATTCAAAACTTCCTTTGAGTCTTAAGGCAAACTCTTTCACTAACTCTGAGCCCCTGTTAAAATAAAAAAGAAAGTTAAATCATTCTGACACAATGGCACAGGGTAAACATTCCAATCTGAAAGGGAGAGATAAGCAGATAGAAAGACATCACACCAAAGCAAGATGGGATCTCAGCAGGGCAAGTATTAAATCTTATAGCTCTGAGATAGGCAAGAAGAATCTAGCTCTCCTATTTTTCCTGAGTGTGCCTGAGGGGTTGTGTGTCTTAACCAGTGGGGATTGCACCCCTTTTCTTGCTTTCCTTTGCTCCTCTTTGCCTCTCCAATGTCCTGAGACAACTTTCTTTGGTATATGCCCTGGACATCTAGTGGCCACTCGCTCCACTCCACTCCAAGATGGGTACATCTTGACTATCAAAGAGGTGCCCCTCCCCTGCTTCCACCACTTCAGATGTTACTGTTGCCTTTTTGAAGAGAGGAGGTTGCACCCTGGCTTGGACAAATTCAGGGTGGAAGGAATCTGGGCCCATTGTTCACATCCCCAAACCCTGCAGCTAGCCTTCCAGACATGACAGCAGAGGCTTTCCTGGAGTTCTGCACCAATCCTGGGCCTGTACTTAAATCAATCAGAGATCTGAAACAGTTGTATAAACAGCAGTCCCCACGCATTTCTGGGGTTCATCTAGGAGGGCTCCATCCAATGTAATGTCACTACTGTGCAATAGCACATGTCCTGTTAAAATAAAGACTCACTTTGGTGGTCCTGTAAACCTATTTATGAATTATTTTTTGTTTAGTGTGGGCTCCAAAAGTCCTACAAATCTTATCCTGCATAGTATGGACAGAGCAGTTGCTTCAAAAGAAAGAGTAGTAAACACTAAGGAAAGTTAGCATCAAAGAGCTCCAGAGACACGCAGCCAACAAAGATGAGTAGCAGAGACCAGCATCCAGGAGAGTTGACCTACAGTGTGTGGCACAAGCCAGCACTGGACAATGGCAGCTGTGAGTGGCAGTGAGCAGCAGCTGGCTGTGTCAGTGGTTGGCATGCAGCCTTATCCAATGTCATCTGATGATGTCTAAACTGCTAGCTGAGCTTCACTATGCCAATTCATGATTTCCACCTGAAAAGAATCCTAAGCTGATTGACAGTAGCTCCATGCCCAGCACCCAGGGCAAAGATATGAAATTCAAAGAGCTTGAGTGGTCTCACCCATACAGTATTGCTGGTGGTCATAGGTCTCATGACTTCTCTATTGGGCTGGTTTTTCTCACTGTCTCTGGCTTTCCTCAAATGTTCCACATTAGTGGGTTCTGGAACTTTTGGGGGTCTCCACTGTGCTTTTGGATTCATTCTCACAGATTCTTACACTACCCTCTCAGGGACACACTTCCTGGCCTCCCAGGCCTTCTGAAATCTGAGTGGGAGCCTTTCTGAGTATACAACTTTTGAGCTCTGGCTTATATGTAGATTTCCTCCCAATGTCTAATGTGGTCATAGATGGGGAGTTTCAAATGTGGTTGAATTAGGGTGTATCAATGTGGATTAAGAATGTGACACTGGGATTAAGGTGTGGAATATGGAAGCCCCATGCTGGGTACTGGTAGCACAAAACAATAGGCTTTCAGCTTGTATAGAATATAAAGGGAGAGAGGGAAGGCAGTCCTGCTGCTGCTTGCTGCTTTTCTACCTCCTGCCTGCCTTCCCAGACTGTTTCTACTCTGTGATACCCCTGTGCCATGCCACCCTGCCTTGGAGCCAGGTGACTATTAACTGAAATCTCTATAAATTATAAGCTGAAATAAACCTTTACTCCTTTAACTTTGGGTGTTGAGTATTTGGTCTCAGCAATGAGAAAGAAACTAAGGCATTTTACTTTTTTCCATTCCTGGATAACCAGCACCATGTACTGATAACAAGGGCTGATGGTAACTAGAGCATCAGGCAGGCCCCCTTGAGGCCTCTTGAGGCCTCCAACAGCTTGAATAGCTGAGCATTGTGAACTTAATTGCAGAGAGTCAGTTCCCTAGCCATTCTCAACCAAAGTGCCCTGGGTCTCTCTTTTCAAAGCAGTCTTTTACTTTTGCAACCTTGAGCCAGAGAAGTATGCGGTCTTTCTGGTTTTTATGATGTACACAAGCCATCTTTTCTATTGCCCTTTTGTAAACTATTTGGCTTCTTCTTCATCTTTTCAGCACCCTTCTTGTCTAAGGCACCACTTTTGCAGGGTCTTCCTTTTTGGCCAAGCTGAAAACTTTTCAAAAAGCTTTTTGCTCCAGGATTTCAGTATAAACTTGACTAAAAGTAAATAGTGTCCCTACTACAGTCTGAACATTAGGCTACCTTGAAATTTCTTCTGCTGGATTCATTGATCCATTCTGCTCAAAATGAGTTTCACACAATGTCTCAGGACATGAGCAACATATAGACAAATATTCTGCTAGAACACATGTCCTAGAGTCCTAAAGTTAATAGAATCTTGTTCCCAAATGAAACCTCCTCGGTCTGGTCCTTTCTTCTTCTTCTTTTTTTTTTTTTTTTATGATATTGGTCTTGGTACCTAATTCCAGCTGTCCAAGAGTTTTCTACTAAATATGTTTGAAGGGTGTTTGTAGACTCCCCAGGAAACATAAAAGGACAGACCAAAAGGCAGAGTCAGTATTTTATGACCTTTTTTAAAAAGACCAGTAAAAAAACATTCAAAATAATTCTCCAGGGGATGTTAAGGGAAAGACTAGAAGTAGAAATGAGGCTTAGAAATGCTCAAGATTGACAATCTGAGAAAGACTTCCAGGGTTCATTGTCAGACAGGTGGGCATAGTGAGTTCTCATAGGAGAAATCAGGAAGGGGTAGTGGCCTATGTTTCTCTTATACTGTGCAAACCAGAAGGTGGTAAACTGTATCTGAAAAGCAATGGAAAATGAATGTGAATAGCGGCAGGTAATGTAAGTGTCTTTTTAGAATAATAACTGGCTGTGGTTTAATTAGAAAGGACCTGGGGAGAAGAGAAGTATAATGGAACAGGTGAGCCATTGATGGTGGTGGGGCAAGTTGAGGCCCGGTATTTCTGTGTCTCTCAGTCATTATCATTAGAGTCCCACAAGCAGCCCTCCTGCTAGCCAAAACATTCTGTCCCAGTCCCCTTCATTCCTGTCAATCATTCATGCTTCACTACTTTTCTGTCCAACCTACTCTTACTTAGCACAGCTTTTGCTGCCCTTCCTGGGGCTGAGTAGAACTAAGCTGTGGGAGCTTCCCCACCTCAGCACCACAGGTCCTGCAGCACCTGTTAACGAATGTGATGTGTGTGTGCACCGTGGCTCCTTCCTGTTAGCTCTCCCTGAGGTGCATATCTTGGAAGACCCTTCATTGCTCCACATGCGTGTGAGGTGGCCTGTGATTTTGGGAATGTGTTAGTGAAAGGGATATGGATTAATGAAAACTACAGACAGGGATTTTCAAAAGCTCATGAAGTTAAAGTTAAGTAAGAAATTGAATCAAGTCAAAATGGCAAGGAAAAATTAGAAGCCTCAAGGCAGTGAGAGCAAACATTTCCCCAAACCTCTCCAAAGCAAAATTTAAAGCTGTAAACCAGGTCAGTGGCTGCCAGAAGCAGGAATCAGTGATATGGTACCCACTGAAAATGGTAAAATTGAGGTTTTGAGGGACAGGGATAATTTAGCTCAGTACTGTCAATAAAAATGCAGCTTGATTCACAATTCAAATCATTTAACTTTCAACTTTCTACTAGGTACTTTTTTTTAAGTAAGAAGAGTCCATGAGTGATCTGACATCATGAGAAACGTCTGCTGGGGGCATCTGGATGCACAAACACAAGTGGAAGTGATGGTCTGAGAATCACTGCCAAGCAGGGAACAGGGGAGATGGCCAAGACTGACCCCCAGACTGTGCAGGACCTCAACTTGGTGGGTACCCTCCACCCCTCAGACTCTCCCATGGTGCTTTCAGACCAGGTCCCAGCAGATCACCAGAAGTGTTGATGGGAGAAGTCCTGATCCACTGGACTGATCTTGAGCAGGCTGGGGCAGGAGAACTGGAAGGTGAAAACAAAGTAGCTGCCACAAAAAAGAGTTGAAGTTTGCTGATGATTAACACTGAAACATCATTTTTCCAAGGCAAGAGAAGATTTCTGAGGAGTTTTGCAAGTAAATAATTGGTGTAGACAGGTTTTTTTTTATTAAAAAGTATGCATATTTTGTGGGAGGGTACCTGGGGTCGAACCCGGGACCTTTTACATGGGAGGCAAGCGGCAGTAACCACTGAGCTAAATCCCCATCCTACCACCCCCCATTTCTTAAACCCAGTATTTTCACATCTTGAAACTTGGCCAGTTGTGTTCTTAACTGTTATTATAATTTTTTCCCATTAAGTTTATTGATACATTTTAGGTATAAAATACAGTTACATTCATCATTGGTATCTTGGTTCTTATTTTTTCCCTTCCCCTGCCCTCCCTTCACCCCTCCACCCTTCCCTATTTACAAAAACTTTGTTTCCATTTTTTTCATTTTCTCATATTTTTTCTTTTCCATTCTTTCCTTTTCCCTATCCCTCCCACTTCCCCTGCTCCTTTAGACCTTTTCTTCCTATTACACAATATCAATTATACGTTTTAAAATTATAATATCAAAATTTAGAGGACATTATCACAGATTTTACAGAATTTAAAAGGATATAGAAAGCATATTACAAAAATATTTTCTGAAATAAATTTGACTTCTAAGAAGTACTTTGGAAGACAAATTAATGAAACTGATTCTGGAGGAAATATAAAATTTGAATAGCACCTATTAAGGAATGTATGTTCCTAGCTTGAAAACCTACCTATATGACAACAACAGGCTCATATACATTTTAACTGATAAATTATATCAAACATTTAAAGCAGTAAAAAGAAGGAACACGTCTCCCCTCATTTTTAGAAAATTAACATTGTTTTAATCCTAAAACTGGATAAAGATAATAGGAAAAAAAAGTATGAATATAGATAGAAATTTGTTTAACAAAGAAAACTCTTAGAAGTCAGATCTGGCAGTATGTAGAAAGTGGTTTTATTAGAGGGAGGGCAGTGTTAGCTCAGCATTGGAAGATCCACTCCCAAAAGTCATCATTTTAACAGAGGAAAGGAAAAAGCCATATGATCCTGTCACTAGTTGGAGAAAAAATATTGGACTTAATTCTGTAGCTGTTCACGGTAAAAGCTATCAGGAGACTAGAAGTAGAGCAGAACCTTCTCAACAGATCAAAGACATGCACTCCATACTTCCAGCAAAAACGCCTTATACGAATGGAGAAGATACAATGCTTTCTCCCTAAGGTGAGGAACAAGGGCAGATATGACTACTCTTCATCTGTCTAATAAACTTTGAAACAGAGGCCTAAACAAAAATAGTCTGGCAATAAAATGACACAATTAGGATACGATTGGCAAGGTAGAAAAAAAATCTTTCTATGTAGATGAAATGATCATCTACAGAGAAAATACTAAGAAATCTCTAGGAGCCCCTAGAACTTGTATTTGAATTTAGCAGGATTAGAAAACACAAGGTATATATAAAAATTCAGGTCTATGCATACTTGCTATAAATGAAGAATTGGATACTGAAATTTAAAAGTTATGTAGCAGTACAAAGGACCCAGAAATGTAAAAATAATAAAAAACAGTGTTGGAAGACATTTCATACCTAATTTTAAGACTTCCTCTAAAGCTACAATAATCAAGGCAGTTTTGGTATAAGGAAAGACATATAGATCATTGAAATAAAACAGAGAATGTAGAAAGTGAACCACACATATATGGTCCACTAAGTTTTGAAAGATTATTTAACATTAGCATTTTATAGAATATAAACTCAATTCAAGTGTGCTCTTTTTTTTTTCTTTTTTTTTTTTAGGTACCAGGGATCGAACTTGGGTTCTTGTGTTGGCGCAGCAGGCGGTGAAACCACTAAGTTAAATCCCCGGCCCTCAAGTGTGCTCTTTATTAAGCTTTGGCAGTTCCTGGATAAAATCGCCCAATTTTATAGTGTCCCTTTGTGAAGTCATTTTTTCCTGTCACTCCTTTTGTACTAGTTTGATAAGAGTTACTGTAAATTCTTTTTAGACAAACTAAACCTTCCAATCACTTTGTTATGAGGACCACAAAAGTTCAATGATTCCATAATAAAATGAAATTGCCATGACTATTCTGCTGCAAAATTCTGCCCTCAGGTCAGTTAGTGGGACTGCATGCTTAACGTGTAGCGTCCCATTCTTCACCTGGACCCGAGCAGTTGAATTCCGTGTGCAGAGCCATTTCCAGTCTCATACCTGGCAGATGGAAATGAGTGGCTGCCTACTGCAGGCCGACATTGGGACTTAGGAGCAGTTGGCTTCCTCAAGTAACAGATGTCAGAGGCAGGGCCCCCAGCCAAAACTATCTGCTGTAAATAAAGGTACCTGAAATTCTGCTAGAAAAATAAAAAGGCAAAGGTAACAATTTTAGTTTATTCAGTGTAACTCATAAAAAGTATTGTAATCTCACTATAAAATAAATATAAAATTACCAATACTTACTTTAGCTGAGCGTTCCCTTAGGCTATATACCAACGGATGCTATCTGAGGTCCTCCCAGAGAGGAGACAGGGCCCTCAACTCACTCTGGGTTGGTTCCTGGCTCTTCCTGCAGTGAGAGGCATAAATAGATTTATGATGTAGGTTTAGAAAATAAAAGAAAATAGGGAAGGGACTTGAGTTTGAGGAGCCAAGGGGGCATGGCGCTGACAAAGAAAGTCAGACAAAGGAATGGGACCTGTTTTCTCAGAGGGGCTAAGTTGGACTCATCTGTTGTTGATTGTTATCTTCGTTCTGGTTTTGCAAGATGGTTGTGGAGAAAGTCTTAGTGCTTGAGAGGGCAAGTTGGTCTCCATGAGATGATTTTTGCTGCCTGGAACAGTCTCAGTGTTTTCAAAGGCTCTGCTGGAATCCAAATGACTTGAGGTTTAGGGCAATGACTAGAGATTTCTGGGTATCTAATGGTAGTTGAATGTCCTTATAAATCTTTTCTTGATGTTCTCAGTTTCAACATCAAGATATGAGAATGAGACAGGTTCTGTAAAATTAGTGTCTTTGTCTTAGTGACAGTCTCATGTAGTTCAGGTTGGCCTCGAACTCCCTATTTAGCCCAGACTGGCTTGAAACTCATGGCAATCCCACTACCTCAGTCTCCCAAATGCTGAGATTCCAGGTGTGTGCTACTACACTCGAAAACATTAGTGTTAATGAAACTTGTTTTGTCAGCTTGAAGGCAGATGTGGTGATACACCCGGAATTCTAGCAACTCTAGCAGGCTGAGACAGGAGAATCATAAACTCAAGCTCAGTGTAAGCAACCTAATGACTTAATAAGAATCTAACTGAAAATAAAAAAACAAAAAGTTCTGGGGATGCACCTTCATAAGTATGTTCTGGGTTTAAACCCTGAGATCAGGAGCAGAGGGAAAATTTTGAAATTGCTAAGAGAACTAGTAATTAGGGGGATACAATGTCTAAGAACAATTAAGGACTTTGAATAAAGGGTGCCTGAGAAAGAAGGAGAGCCTGCACTTTCTGTGAGCCAGAAGGGGAATAAGGAATGGTGAAGAAAACAGGAGGGTGTTTGAAATGGAGAAGAGGCTTCAAAGGTCTTGTTTTGCAGTGGAGGGAAGATGCACATCAGCCGACCCTGATCGTTGCAGTCATGTGACCAAGGGGTCACTGCTTACAAAGGAAGTTGGCAGTGACCAGGGGCTTGGCAGGGTAGGAAGGACTCAAGCAGGACAGAAACTTGCTGCTAGGCCCATATGCTTAAGTCAGCAACAGGTGCAGACCACTTTCTCCACTACAGTGAGGACCCAGTGTGACGAGAGGTCCTGTTACTGTGGTTGGTGCTTAAGAGCATGGTGCTCAAGTCAGACCAACAAAGTCTGGGTTTGCAGCCCACACCTCTCTTGTTTTGAAAAATCATAATTAATTCATGTAGACACCTAGAAGAATGCCTGGCATGTTAGTAAGCTCTCCATTGGCATTTGCTAGTATAATGATGATGGTATTCAGTTAGGCAGAAGAATTTTGTTTTTTTTCCTAAAATATGAGGGCACTTAGGGGAACTAAAAGTAGTCATGATAGGAAGTGAGGGACTTAGCCTGAAGAATGTCCCAGCAGGTACTATGAGAGAACAGAAGGTCAAAGAGTCTGGCATCCTAACTGGGAAGAGGGAGTAGAAAAGCAGACAAGAAGAAAAAAATCTAAAGTTGTGCTATCCCCTGAGAAAATGCTCAGAGTGATATTAACAAGGGCAAAAGTATGGCCATAAGAATCATTGCAACTCAGCATACAATCATTTGATGACTTTTTGGAGCAGGTACAATGTGTGAGCCACTCAGAGTGGGGAGAAACAGCAGCCAACAAAACACACAAACTTCTCTGTCTTTGTGGACTCTAAATCCCACCAGTTGAACAATTTTTCTGAGAAAACGTTAGATATTTGATGAGCTCTTTTGTAAAATTCTTGATCTATGACTTCTCAGTAAAATTTCTGCTTCTCTAAATTTGTAATTTTAAGTGTTTCTGGGCATGAGGAAGGAGGAACGATTGGACCTAGTTGTACAAATAACTCCAGAGGTCAGTGGTGTGAAGATGTAGAAGTGAAGAAATGGGGTGTAGAGAGAAGAGGGCTTGTACTCATCATTGTGGCTTTCATTTGCATTTTGTGATGGTTGGTGATGTTCAGGAATTTTTTCATATATGTGTTGACCACTTATATCTCTGCTTTTCAGAAATGTCTATTGAGACAATTTACCCACTTTTAATTGGATTTCAACTCATTGTTGAGTTTTTCATGTTCTTTAAATGTCCTAGATATTGGTCCTTTGTGATTTGTTCTTTTGTTATGAAGAATCCTCTTATATGATATAATCTCATTGGTGTACTTTTGTTTGTTGCCTTTTCATTCAGGGTCAAATAAAAATCAGTGCTTATAATCATATCTCAAAGTGATTCCCCTATGTTTTCTCATCATAGTTTCATTTCTGGGCTTCCATTTAGGTCTCAGACATATGTTGAGTTGGTTTTGTGCATAGTTAATGTTAGGGGCCTCGTAAAACCCCTGATTTCCAAGATTTCAAAACAGAAGGTAGATAAACTACATCTTTGCATCATTTTTAAGAAAAGAAAAATCATAAGGTACGGAAAATATTTATTTCTAAATTCAATTTCCAAACACTCTTTGCATCACATGTGTTTAGTTAGAACATTGCTCATTCCTTGAAAGAACAAATGCTGTGTGTGTCTACTCAGGGATTTGACATGTGCTAATCTGCGAACTATTCCAAGTTTCATAGCATGGAAAAGTGAGTGAAATTGGAGCACTTGACTTCCTCTTTTTTTTAAAAATAGAATAATAATATTTAATAAATTTCCTGTCTTTGTAGTAATTTATGAAAGTAAATAAAATGGTCCCTTACAATCTTATTATAAACTTTAATATAAATTTAGGAAATATTTTTTTGGTGGAATTAATACTATTTAAATATTACAATGACTGTGACTTCAACCACTTGAAGGGGACAACACATTCCCAACCACAAGCATGAAATCTAACCCAAATCACAACTGTAAACTTAATCCTAAGCCATCAACTAAACCAAAGCTCTACTACTACTAATCTTGATGCTTAGTCTAGTCCCTAGTTATAACCCTAAACCCTATCCCTGAACGCTAACCACTGAGTCTAACCTTAACCCCAAATTCTAACCAGGACACTAAAACAATCTCTCAAACCTGACTCTAAGACCTCTCCAAATTCCTGACCTGTAAAACTCATCCTAAGTAGGAGTGGTTGGGTCTGACCCCAGGGCTGTTTTCTGTCTCCCTAACCCAGGCAAGCCTGGGGATAGTGGGGTGGGGTGTTTTGACAATATTGTGTCTAGTTGTGCAGAGTGTGTAGGGAGGGAAAAGTGAACAGCCTAAGGGGCCTTTGAAGAAATCCTGTGTGAAGGAACAAAGCAGTTGAAGGGACCCCAAGAGCTGAGCTGACCTCACTTCCTGGATGATGAAGCAGGGCTCAGAACCCTGTTGCTAGGCACCCATCTCCAACAGTCAACTGAAGGGAGCTCACTTGTCCCGAGACTCTGGATTTAACAGGATGTTCTCATCTTGTTTTCTGACTTCCCAAGGCTCAGGCTTCCGGAGATCACCCAGAGGAGGTCTTGGACGCATTGAGAGACCACCAGTCTCTCGTCACCCTAAACGCCTGTGGCCATTTTCACAGAGTTCAAAGGTGACACAGAGCAGTGGAGGGAGGTCACCAAAGCCCAGCCCTTGGTTTTGACCCCTCCCTGTGTGGGCTCCACCCCTCCCCAGGTGTGAGTGTACGTGTGTCATGGTGTGCCCATGCCCATGTGTGAGAGTTGAAGCCGCTCTCCATGCTGTTTGTACTTTGTTGTATGGCACAGTCTCTTGGCACTTGGCTAAGGTTATGGTTTGCATGTAAAACGTCCCCCTACAGCCTGCTGTGTTCAGGGTGGGACTTGGAATGGGATTAGATCCTTCAGGTGGTGTGCTCATCAGTGTGTTATTGATTGATGAGCACATAGCTATTAGGACTGGAGGCCAGGCTGGAGGAGGGGGGTCACTGGGGGAGTCGCCTACAAGGGTATATTCTTTTCCCCGTCCCCTCCCTTCTTGTCCTGCATAATTACTATGGGCTGAGCAGCTTCCACCATGCCACTGCTGTGTTGGACACCACCAGCTATTAACTGAACACTCTAAAATCATGAGCCAGAGTTAATCTGCATGAAGTTTCGGTGTTGGATAATTTTTCCTCAGTAATTAAAAAAAATGAGTAATAGAGTTGCTGTTTCCATGTCTGAACCTTGGTCCTTGGTCCCACCCCAGGGTGAAAATGCATCCCGCCAGAACTATGAAGTTCGGGGCTGTTTGGAAATCCTCCTGGAGGACGCACGCAAGAGCATGGTGAAAGACTTAGTGCCTTCTGTGCTTCGTGGGGACACTTGGTTTCTCCACAGGTTTTTCCAAAGCTACCGATCAGTGGGCACCACACAGCAGGTGCTGGAGCTGCTGTTGAAAAGGTGCCTGTCCCACCTCATGGGCCGGGGATCATCACCTTCTGGCTGGGTCTGCACAATGCCAGGCACAGTCTGCTCTTTGGAAGCTCAGGTGCTCAAAGGAGCCCCAGGGGCTTCCTCCCATGTTCCTCCCAAGGAACCTGAGCCTGGGAAGTGCCAGCCCTGGGCCTCTCCTGAGTGCCCTTCACCCACACTGGGGAGATGCTGATACTTTGGGCCTGGCTTACCTGAGGCCTCAGACAAAGCAGTTTCCCCATCTGTAAAGGAGGGTGTGCATGGCATCTGGGGACTCCTGTCCTAGACATGAGCAGGAACTATGTGGTGATCTGAGGGGTAGAGGACCCTCTGAGGTATCCAGGAATAAACTGGCTGGGTTCACTCACTGCACACACACGTGAAGCATAGGTTGTATGTAGGCTCCCTTTCAGGCCTTTGCAATAAACCAGGGAGGAGGGCAGGAAAATCCCTTCTCTCCTGGGCTGCATTTCTACCTCAGAGTCAGTGACGCCAGAAGTCAGAGGCGGGGCCGGTCCAGGTGTTACTGGTTGCTCGGGTCCATGTGCTCAGGTTCATTTGGTCCCGCTGA
>NW_004624860.1:4239113-4263364 GCF_000247695.1 Heterocephalus glaber | reverse complement strand
GTTACTGGTTGCTCGGGTCCATGTGCTCAGGTTCATTTGGTCCCGCTGATCAAGCCAAAGGAGGACATTTACTGTTGAGAGAGAGAAAGGCTTTTTCAAAGGCAGCTTTGAGGTGATGGAGAGGTTTTTTGTCTCAAATCATGGTACCCTGTATAAGTCTTTTATAGTAAAGATCTGAGGGGACAGGGGTGACAAGGACCACACACACCTCTGGGCTTGCTGGGTTGGGCCCAGCCAGCAATGAAATTGGGTGCTGGTTTTGGGGGCCACCATTTGCACATTCTGTCCACTCATCTGAGCAGAGGAGAGGAGGGGGTAGCTTTTAGGCCCTAGGCCCCAGGGAGTTAGAGAGGCCCCTTCCCCTATAGGAGAAAGTCTAACCATCGGAGTTGCCCTTTTCCATGCTGGTTGCAGATGTGACACCCTCATGAACTCCTGCCGACTCGGCCACATCCTCGCCGGCTTAGGCAAAGGTGGTGGACGTCAGAGGCAAGTCAGAGAGTGAGTGGGCTTGGTCAAGAGCGGGGACACAGGGGGCCATGATGTGAGGGCTCCCCCACTTGAGATTCTTGCTGCAGGGCTGAGGTGTGGGGTCCTGAGGTGGGGACAGGCCCCTGACACCGCCCCTGCCTGCCTGCCCCCAGCGCCATCTCCACCGTGCTGGGCACCTGGCTGGACGCCTACCACCAGGACTTCCAGGAGCCTCCAGATTTCCCGTGCCTCAAGCAGCTGGTAGAGTACGTGCAGCTGCGCTTTCCTGACTCAGACCTGGAGCACAGTGCACACCTCCTCCTGGCCCAGCTGCAGGACCCGGTTCCCAAGGAGGCCAAGTCTGAGGGTGAGGAAGCTGGGGCAGGGACATCAGCACACACGAGGAGGGTCTGTGCTGAGGCTCCTGCCTGCATTGGGCCAAGGATGGGCCGGGCGCGGGCCCCCTGGGTGTGGAGCTGTCTGGGTTGTGCTCCTCTGCTGGGGCCAGGGCTCGAAGTTTTGGCAGGCGGGGAATGGCTCAGGCCAGGCTGCGATGTGGGGACCTTCTCCTGTGCAGCCCTGTCCTCACTTCTGGAGGAGGATTCAGCTGGCTCAGAGACTCTGGAGCTGGAGTCAGACCCAGTGCCCTCGGCAACAGCAGAGCCACCCAGGCCTCCCCCTGTGGGTGCAGCACGAAGGGTGAGTAAAGAGAAGCCCCGCTTCCTGCATGGCAGAGCTCTTTCTGCTGAGGGATTGAGAGAGTAGCTGGGTTATCAGAGCAGGCCAGGCTCCCTGCTGGCATCTGCCCTCCAGACCTGCTTTCCCTGCTGCAGAGCCCGTCTCCCAATCTCCCATCCACATCCGAGCTCTCCCACTGCACGCCCTGTGAGCAGGGTACACTTCTGAGCCAGGAGGTCTCCCCTCCCCTCTGGGCGGCAGACTTCACACCATCTCTGCCTCCCCTGTGCTGGCCTAGGAGAGGCAGGGAGCAGCCAGACAGGCTTGGCAGGCCTGGCCCCAGGGGAGAGTGTGCAGCTCAGAGCTGTCTTCCAGGCTCTCAGCGGCCTCAGCACTGTCCAGGCACCTGGCAGCCCTGGATCCGCAAGCCACACAGGGCTTCCACACACGCGCGTGAATGTGGAGGCAGATCCTGGGGAGGCACAAGTGTGGCTGGTCCACGCGGCCCTGAGCCTGGCTCTGCGCAGACCTGAGGCAGGGAGATGCACTGTCCTTTCCTGCTTCGTGTCACCCTGCTTCTCCCCTGTACAGGTGTCCATGGTGGTCAGGAGCAGCACCCAGAGTGTTCCCAAGGCCTGACTCGCAGATGCAGCCTCCCAGGCTCCGTCCTGGCCCTGACACCCCAGCCCTCCCCAGAGCTGTTCAGCAGCCCCATGCTCTCCCCTGGGCCGGGCTCCCCCTGCTCCCAGGGGGCCAGGAAGGCCAAGAAGCCCCTGGGTCAGCTCCTGCACCTCTGTCCCCCAGGTGTCCGATGGGTGTCATGGCAGCTCCCTCCCCAGAGACTGCAGCTCAGCAGCTCCAGACTGAGGAGGCCGGGTGTCCTGCTGGGGGCGCCCGGGACCTCTGATGGCTCCAGAGCCCCCTCCACCCTACACCAGAAGAGCCCAGGCTTCTGCACAGAGCTTCTAGGGACCCAGAGCTGGCTGTCATCTGGGGGTGCAGTGGGGTCACTGACCACTGATAGTTTTGTCCCCCCAGGTGGGTCCTCTCTACAACCAGCAGGTGGGCGACAGCTGCATCATCAGAGTCAGCTTGGAGGAGGGCAACGGAAACATGTACAAGAGTGTTTTGGTGAGCAGGCGGCAGGGCTCCCCTGAGGGCCTCACCCACCCAGGGGCCCACAGACCCCGGGCACCACGTGTGCCTCTCCCCTCCTGCAGCTGCCCTAATAGTGGCTCAGGGCAGACACGCAGGGAGAGAAGAGAGGGCTGGGCATTCAGGGCCTGCACCCAGAAGGGCTTGGGCCTTGGGCTAGGGACAGCAAGGAGAGGCCAGGGGTGAGGGAGCAGGAGCTGGGGAGGTCAGGGAAGCGTCTCCGGCCACACTACGCTGTGAGGGAGCTGACTTCTCACAGGGGACACAGCGGCTGGGGTGTGAGACTGGGCAGTCAGGGAGGGGCTGCTGCCAGAGAGGAAGGGGTTCTTCTGGAGGCTGCAGTCGAAGTCCAGGCCAGGAGGGTGGGGCCTTCACAGGCTGCTGACTTTGAGGTGCCCAGCTCTGTCTATCTGGGCATCACTTGAACACGTGGCCTGCAGGGGATGCTCTCATGTGGGGCAGGATGCCTCTCCTGGGGCTGCTGGCTGATGAGGAGGCGTCTGCAGTGCCCCATCCCGCCCACACAGGTCAGGCGGCATCATCTGTGCTCAGGCCCTCAGGGGCCAGGGATGCAGAGGTGGGGCCTGTGCTCTCACCTGAGGGCCTGGTGCTGCCACGGTGCAGACTCCTCCTTGAGGTCAGACCAGGGCCTGTCTTCCCAGCCTCATGGATCTGTCATCCCTGAGGGTCAGCAGCTCCCGAGGGGCCGTGGGAGGGGAGGGCCAGCTGCTGTAGGCAAAAGGGCTAAGGAGGAGTGGGGTAGGGCCCTGCTCATTCCAGGGAACAGGAGAAGGGGAAGAGGCCCTGAACCCAGTGGGGAACCCCTGTGAGCAGTGCTGGGTGCGGTGGAGGGGCCCTCTCTACTGCCCTTGGGAGCCACAGGAGGGCCTCTCTGAGGGATGCACATGCCTTCATGCAGGTGACCTGCAATGACCGCACTCCTACCATCATTCAGAAAGCCATGGAGAAGCACTTCATAGAGGACAACCCCAAGTACTACGAGCTTGTGCAGATTGTTTCTGACAGAAAGTGTAAGTCAGAGCAGAATCGGCTCACCATGAACTGGAGCATCCTGGGTGAAATCCTCGTCTATGGCCCTCGAAGCCCCTGCTTCGGAAGCCACTTCAGTGCCTTGAGGCTGGGAGGGGGCGGAGCCCAGAACAAGCATAGGCTCAGAGGCACCGGTCAGGTTCCCTGCCCTCTGTGCCCGTGTCCTCCTCCGGGGAGGTCAGAAGAGCCAGCGGGGTCACCCCACATACACATCTGTGTAAATACTGTCAGCGCTGTGTCTTTCCAATGAGCTGGAGACCCATGGCAGCCCTTGGTCCAGACTGTCAGCGGGGACAACCACCATCCCTGGGAGGAAGCTCAGGGAGGCTCAAGAAGAGGAGGCAGAGCCACCCAAGTCCCTCCCAGCCGTGGCTGAGGGTCCACTCTGGGCCAGAGGAGAGGGGTGGGAACGAAGAGCCAAGGGAAGGACGTTCTGGGTGCCCGGGACCACAGGATGTGGGGTCCCCTGGGCTCTCCCTGGGGTGAGGCCTGCTCTTTCCTGTCCCCAGAGTCCTTGTTCTTAGGCAGCACTCAGGGGGTGCCTTGGTCTCTGGAACCCCTCCTGCTGGAGTCCTGACCAGTAAAGGCCCAGGGTCCCCAGGACGGGGTGAGCCTCTTCCACCTCCAGGCTGAGTGGGACATTCTGGGTCCAAAACCCATTTCCAGCCAGAGTCCTTAGCTGGGTCAGGCCCGCTGCACAGTCTCCTCAGGAGGGGTCCCAGATGGGGCTGCTGCTGGACAGAGGGGTCTCAGGGCTTTCCCGGAGGAGGGTCTCCAGGGGTGGGGGCCGCTCAAAGCAGGGTCCCCCATGAGCACCGCTGACCTCCTCTCTGTCCAACCCGCAGGGATGAAGATCCCCGAAGACAGCAATGTCTTCTACGCCATGAAGTCCACCAGCCCGTACAATTTCATCCTGAGACAGCAGACCCTCCTCAGTTGGCTGGATGTCAGTCCTGGACCCTTGTCAACCTTCCATCGCTGGAAGCAGAGAAGACTGAAGGCTTTGTAAAGGCACCTGCTAAAGCCCCCATGGGGGGATCCTGCTGGCCAGGGCTGGACCAGAGAGGCCCAGGCTGCTCAGGTTACCATCTGCCAACCTGGCAGCCCAGGCCACCCCACACTCCAGTCTCACCCCAAACCTCTCCCACCTCGAATTTGCACCTTTCACTTCACAGGCTCGCCGTTGTCTCCCACCCTAAGGTTTCAAAAGATTTTAGTTTCTGTTGTGTGAAACCAGCTGTGGTGATTTCGGACACAGATCAGAAACTATTGAAGCAGCTACAGACACAGAAAACCCAGGTGTTCTTTCCCTGCAGGTCCCCAAATACTAACATTGCTTCCCTTGATCTCCTGGCTAATGGGACCCTAAGTTCTGAAAAAGCAAGATAGGAGAAAGACATACTATCTCTGGGACAATGAATTGCATTTCTTCGGGCATTTTCCAAAATTTCTGGCTATGTCAGAAGAAGAAGAAGTTTACAGTCAAACCTTCCACTTGGAATCAGGATGTTGTCTTAGCCTTTTCCAGAGCCAGGCAGCTAGGAGTCCAGTTCTCTGCCTCCTGGCTTGGGACAGTTTCATGCAGTTCACACTCACTAAATAGCACAAGTGCTCCCCGCAAGGCATCTTCTGTGCTAGAGACACAACCAGAAAAAAGAGGAAAATGAATGACTGCTGACCTGGAGGAGGACAGCAGACCCCTGGGAGGGCAATATTCCTAAGGAATTGCTCAGTGAGATCCCGTCTTCCACCACATGCCCTGCAGCGACCTTCACACCAGGGCCCAATTTTCTCTGTGCAAATTTAACCAGGGACAGGGCCGCAAGCCAGGGGAAGTCATAGTGCAGGACACATACGTGATGCCTCTGTAGCAGGATTGTGACCTACAAAGTCTAGTTTGTAAATAGGTATGAAGAGGTTTTAAAAAAATAAATGGAAAATTAAGCTGTGAACATTACAATTAATTAAGCCGTAAGCATTAAAATTTTGTCTATTTCTCCCTTTTAAAACATGCTGATATGCCTTAAGCTGTAGTTGTAGATCCTTGTCACTTTGCTGTTTGTAATAACTGGTGTTTTCTAAAACTGTTGTGCAATCTCCTTTCCGTGTTAATACAGAACTGTCATATATGTAAGCTGCACGGGAGACGCTTGTCTTTTTTTAACAACTAAAACGATTGTATTGAAGTGAAGCATACTATTTCTTCAAGGATCCAAGTAGTCATCAGCACCCTGCTGGGTAACTTGGTATCTGCTCAGGTGGGAGTGTGGTCCACAGGTCACATATGGGTCCACATCACTGGTGCCCAAACAAAAAGTGGGGAAAATATATTTTTACACAAATGTCAAAAACCCACCAGGGGAGCAGTGGAATGTGATGTGGTTGGAAATTCCCTTATGAAGAATCCAAACAAGAAGGTCCTGCTGGGCTGCGTGGGTTGCAGAATGTGATCTACTGCCCACTGCCCCGAATGCCAAGAGTGCACCACAGGGCTCATCTGTCTGTGGCCCGAAGCACAGAACCCTTGCTTTCCTGAGCAATGGCTGTGCCCCTGGTGGCAGATCTCTCCATGTGTTCCCATCCCGAGCTTTGCAGATTGTCCCCGGGCGAATCCAGGTGCCACCCGCAGCATCGCCTGTGTCCTGCCATCTGGCTGGCTGACCTTATTAGCACCTCCTTCCACTGCCCCTACAGAACCTGTGTCCCCTTCCCTCCTGCAGAGAGCTGGGGCCACCCTACCTTTGTTTAGGGTACGTCCCCTCCTCGTGCACCAGGTCTGGTGTCCACGGCTGCATTCTGCCTTTTCAAGTCCACTTCCAGTGCCCATGCTAGGGGCCTCCTACCCTTCTCCAAGGCCTCTGCCCCTGGTAGTACTGGTCCAGCAGCGAGGCAGAAGCGTGAAGGCTTTGGAGATGCCTCACAGAGCAGTGAGCGACCTCGGACATGGCCTCCTGTTCCCGGGGCTTGTGCTGTCTCCACCACGGAGGGGCAGTCGCTGGACAGGGTCACATGGCTGTCAGGACAGCTGGCTAAGGTGGCCAGTGCAGAAGTAGCCAGGCAGTGGGTGTCAGGGCTCTCCGCCCATCCTCCTCACTGACGTCACCACCCACGCTAGGTTACAGGGCGCCCTGTGGCATTATGTTGGGTCTTCCACACAAGCAGGTCATGAACCAAATTGACTCCAATCCTGAACGCCTCAGTTTTCTGCCAGGACAGAAGCCACAATGGCCTCACTGAACATGTGCTCGTGACTGGAGGCTCAGGTGACCGAAAGTCGCCAGTTCCCATAGGATGGGGCACCAAACTTCTGGCCAGGAGGTGGCAGAGGGGGCCCTGAGGTGGGCGGGCCCACAGCACACCACAAATCTCCACTGTCTCACCCACACCTGGCGAATGGTCAGACCCTGCTGCTCCACAGCCCCCACGGCCTGGCTGGAGTCCAGCGGCAGCTGGGAGGGCACAGGGAGGGGAGAGTGAGCCAGGCTTGTGCCGCCTTCCCCATATCACCTTCCCCTACTTCTGCCTGCAGCCAGCCTCATCCGCACTCTGCTCAGCATTACTTACAGTCTTGGGTCCCCAGGTCAAGGAAGGAGGAGGAGGCGGGGCCCTGGTCAGCACTGGTAGCTACAGGAAGGGGCCATTTTCCCAGGCTCCTGCCCAGGGCAGCTGGGGAAGGGGCAGCGTCCTCAGTGAGCCAGTGATGGGGGAGCCGGCCCAGCCCCACCTCACTGATGAGGAACTCCCTGAGACCCCTTAGGAGTCAGCCTTCAGCTCCAAGTCCATCCTGTCCCACCTGAGTCCCTGCCCAGTTCAGTCCTGCTCCTTGGCGCCTTGCCCTGCTGTGAGGTCTGTTGTCTCCCAGCCTCTGCTGGGGTGGGAAGGACACTCAGCCCCACACCCCCTCCACTGCTCTGTTCCTCTGGGACACAGTGAGGGAAGCCCCAAATCACAGGTGAAATGCAAGCTGAGAGCCCAGCTGATCTGCTCCCTGGACTGCTTCTAGATGAATCTGAGAGGCTCCTACTCCGGGCACTGTGGGCTCCAGCACATCCCTTCCGTGGCTGTGTCTGACTTCCTCCTGCCCATTTGTCCTTGTCTTGGCCATATCTCTGGCACCTAGAGGCTGGCCAGGAGGAGGGTAGAGAAAGGCAACTTACAGGTAGTGATTAAGGTGATGAGTGTGCCTCTGGTGCAGCCATGTAGTGACCCCAGAGTGTGTAAGTGTGAGTGTGTGTTTTTATTCTCCAAATAAGAGTTTTCTTTTAGGTCAGGTGGCCCCTCCCCCTTGCTCCCTTGAGTGTTGTGGGATGTAGGATGGAGCGGCTGTCTGGGCTCCGTGCACCTGGCCTTTGTGCACTGCCTATCAGCTCTCCCGCGGGTCTTTCTTGACCTAAGTCTTTATCCCATTTGTACTATCTGGTGCCTTTTGATACCTGGCTTTCTTCTCTGTCTGCCTTTATTCTTTCAATTGCTCTCAAAGGAATCAATGCCTCCAGTACAGTTTTAACTATTTTGAGTCAGTTGCTAGAAAGCCTGATGAGGCCCTTATCCCATTTTCTCCCTGCCTGCAGACCCCTGTCCCTGCAGAGTCAGTCTGGGCCCACTACTGCCTGAACAACGGCACTAAGTTCTAAAGAATGAAGCTTGCAGTTGAAGGACAAAAGTATTTCAGAAGGAGGGAAACTCGGAGTCCAACATTTAAGAAGGGAACAGGGGGAGGGAGACATGGGCTTAACTCCGGGGGAAGAAAGCTAGAACCTGGGGCAGAGCAGACAGCTGTGGGGTCCTGGGGTCAGAGGGCAGGAGGAGCACAGGAGAGCCAGGGAGGAGCGGCAGCCAGGGAGGAGTGGCAGCCACGGTGGCCCTGTGCTCCCAACACAGCAGCAGGGACAGAGCTGGAGCAGAGTCCAGCCTTCCTGGGGCAGCTCAGGCCTGCGCCCACGCTGGGGACACTCATCTCCATGAAGGCCACCAAATCTGCCTGTGCCCAGCCCCAGCCTTCTGCCTCTTCCTTCTGCCTGCAGGATGCCCAGCTGCTACCCCGATGTCTGGCGCTGCTGTTCTCCCACACTGCACCCTCCAGGCTCCCACCCACTGCTCCCATCCTAGACTCACCCCATCTGGCTGGGGGAGCCTTCGCTAGGCCCACTTCCAGACCTGGCCAGCAGGGGGAGCTGGAGCCCACCCACCTGGCTAAATCCTGTTGCGCTGGTCCCAGGGGTGGAGCAGGGAGCTGGTGCTGTAGAACTCAGCCCTTTCTACAGCACCCTGCAGGCTTCCCGGGCTATAGGAGAGGACAGAGATAGTGCTGAAGACCACTTTCTACCTCTTGCACCTTTGGAACCCTCTGTCACTGTTGGTGGGAATGGAAACAACCATTGGGGAAATCAGCATGGAGATTTCTCAAAGAACTGAAATGAGAAATTCCTTATGACCTAGCAATCCTCTTGCTTGATATCTTCCCTAAAGTCATCATACTACAGTGATACATGCAAACCAATGGTTACAGCAGCACAACCCATCAAAGCTAGATCCTGGAAGCAGCCTGTATGCCCGTCGACAAATGACTCGATAATAAAAATGTGGTGTCTCCATATGATGGAATACTAGTCAGCTGTAAAGAATGATAAATTTGAGGCATTTGTAGGAAAATGGATGCCCCTGGAAAATATGATGTTGAGTGAAATAAACCAGATATACAAGTTTGAACACTGTACGGTGTCTCTCATTTGAGTGAGGCAAAGTACAAAGAAAGAGAATGATAAAGGATGGATAGAAGGGGACAAGAGGATAGATCTCTTGCACTAGGGAAAGGGAGCAAAGGTGAGCAATGAGGAGGAGGGGAAGGGGAAATAAGTAGAAAAAGATATGCCAAAGCAAACAAACAAACAACAAACAAAGAAGATATAGGATGTACAGGAGCCTAATAACCTCAATTAATGTGAACATTCTATGCTACAACAAGAGCTAAGATTAATAATATCACCAAAATCAAAAACAGAACAGGGGAATTAGACTGCCAGGGAGGGGAGTGGGGGGGCAGGGGAAGGGAAATAAAACAGGAAACAAGCTGTAGTATGCACATGACAGCTATACTGTATGAACTGCAGACATGGTACAAAGAAAATAAAATTAAAAAGCAAATCTTGCACCTGTCGTGTCTATTTTAATATCTGTTTGAAACAATGCAACCAACCTATGAAAACCATGGTTTCTGAGTTATTCAGAATGATGCTAAGGTTTTTTTTTTTTTTAGTACAAGGGATGCAACCAGGAGCACTGTGACTGTGATCCACATCCCCTGCCCTCTTTATTGTTGATTTTCAGACACGGTGTAGCCAAGTTGCCCAGGAGGGCTTGAACTTGGCAATCCTCCTGCCTCGGCCTACCTCAGTGCTGGGACTACCACCTGTGTCCCCACACCTGGGTTAGCGTGGGATTCTTTAAAGACCCACTTAGGACAGATACTAAGTAAGGATATGCTCAGCAGGGACACAGGCATTGGAAGTGAGTGGCCCTCCTGGGAAGCGCTGGGGCACTGGTGGAATCAGGAGGAGGGCTCAGAGGAGGTGTGGGGTCAGGGTCCAGTTGCACTGGGGAAGCAGCTGGAATGAGGACAAACTAAAGCCCAGCTAAAGGCCCAAAGGCCAGATGTGGGTTGGATCTGACTTAGGTTCACATTTGGGGGTCGACAATCAGATTGGAGGGACCCTGGGTGGGCACTCTCAAGAGAGGGGAGCCCCAGAGCAGCAGGTGAACAGAGCCCCAGCTGGCTTGAGGGGAGAAAAGCAGGAGCCCTGAGCTGCTTTATGGTATGGGGGCACAGTGTCACTTGATCCTCCCCGCCTGGACGCAAGCAGGTAGCCTGGGAGCCTGGTTCACAGTCTGCACACTTGCCCGCAGCAGAGTTGGGGTTGCTTTTTACACTGTTACTAATTTTTCATTTAAAAACGCTTATTTTAATTATTTTTTTAACATAACATGATGGATTTATTTGGGAAAGTTGGTATGGATTGATTGAGTTGAAAGTTGATATGGATGGATGATTGGAGCACATCCATCAATTCCTTTTTTATCTTATTTTTTGGCTTATGTTTGCAGCACACGAAAGAGCTGGTGCGCACAGCGTACCCTAATTCTAATGTCCCCTTCCTACCCTGCCTCTATCTCTTCTGACCTGGGGTTTCTCTGCAGGGCAGTGTGGAAGGCAGGTCCCCCAGAGCTGTCCCCGAACTTCCAGTCCTCCCTCTTGAAACTTTTCCTACTTCTAAAGTTTCATGTAAGTCACTGTTTCCCAAACTTCTTTTCTATTCTCCCCCTCCTGCCCCAAAGCAATTTTAGATCTTTCCCCTAATTTCATTTTCCTCCCAGTGAAATTTTAGCAGCAGAGATGCTCTGCAGATCCCTTAGGATTTGTGGGTGCAGGGTCTCAGGAGTGGAATGGACGCAAAAGCCTTTCTCCTCTCCAAAGATGGGTGTGGGTCCAGGCCGAGCCTGGCCGGGGACAGAAGGACAGTGTCAGCCTTTGTCTTTCTCTGAATCCAGGTGTCAGCTCCAGACCCGAGGTCCTGGGCATGGCAGAGGCCCATGGAGACTGCCGAGAGAGGGATCTGGGTTCCCACTGAGTCCCCCATACTCAAAAACTAAATAAACAACAGCAGGAAGTTCAGACGTCTGGAGCCAAACTTCCAACATGCATTTATTGTCAAGGAAAGGAAAAAGGCCTTCATTCTTGGCTCAAGGAGCTTTGCAGACTCCATGCAAAAGAATTCTCCCACAGCCCAGCTGCCTGACTGTGCTAAGCTGGCTCACAGGTATCCCAAACTTGACAGCTCTGCTGATTACAGGCCCTAGCTGGCTGCTCATGAGATCCCGGGTCTCTGGGCTGACTGCGTGACACTGTGGTCAAGGCACAGACTGGCAGGTGTGGCTGGGGTGCAGCCTGAAGCCCAGGGGCTCATGTTGGGCTGACCAGTCCAGGTGAACCATCAGCAGGGGAGGAGGCAGAGGGGTGAGGCTGGGCCCAGGGTGGCGCCCTCTAAAGCTGCCTGAGGGAGTGAGAAGTTGGACTTTGCAGGACTGGGTTGGAATCCTAGCTCTGCTGTGTGACCTTGGACAGACTACTTAGCAGCTGTGAACTCCTATGACAATCAGGGGCTGTCGCGGCACAGATGGAGGGGATTCAGTGCAGTAGCAAATCAGCCCTGCAATAAAAATGACTAGACATCAGACCCCCAGAGACCGCGCTATAGGCTTGTCCCTCCCTGCCTCCCTCTCCCTCTTCTCCCGTCCCTTGTCCCTCACCTCTCCTGACTCCAGTCTGTTTAGGATCTAGGTGACTCTGTCCCCAACTGCTTCTTCTAGAACCTGTGTCCGCCCGTCTCCAAGCCTCCTCAACTGCGTCCTTTCCCAGCTGGGTCACCCCTCAGTTGTGGGCGGAGGGATTTGTAGCTGTCCCCTCCCCCTCGCCCCCACCTGGCCACCAGACAGCCCCTGCACAAGGTCACTCTCTCATGGTCCACAGAACTGTGTGCACTCTGCAGGACAGGCTGAGGAGCCAGAAATGACAGCCCCGAGCCCGAGGTGAGGCAGACATGCAGGAGGGACATGGAGCCCTGGAGGGGAAACTGGGATCCAAAGTGACAGAGACGTTCTCCCAAGCCTCACAAGAAGTCCAGGGAATGTAGGTTCAGCCCCAGGTCCTGACCTGCTCTGGACCCCTTTACAGGGAGTCGCACCTGGTCATCCTCAAGCTGTGGCCATTGGAAGGGGCCTTGCCTGGGCACAGAATGGGCAGTGCCCCTGCCACCTCCCAAGACCCCTGCAGGCTCTCCTTCCTGCATCCTATTCCATATACTCCAAGGCATAGTGTGGTGGGGCTTTCTGCTTCTGGTGCCCGTGAGCCCTGGATGGGTACAGGGGACCTGGCGTGGGGGTTCCTGCCTGGTTCCACTGGAGAGACCTCATCTGCCTCAGTCTCAAGGGGCCCCTGACCCGAGGCGACCAACTGGGGCACAGGCCTAGGAAGGCAAGCACTGAAGTCCATGCCCCGGCTTTTCACAGCCCCAGATCCCAGCAAGGCCAAGGCAGTGGGGAGCGGGTGCCAATGATGCTGGGTGACCTAGGGCTCCTGGCAGTCCTCACAGCCCCTCTGCACCCCTCTTCCAAGGCTGCTGGCCTCATGGCCTCTGCAGGACCCTGGAGCCCAGTGGAGAGCCCGGGAGCACGGAGATGGGTTTAATCATTAGGGTTTGGTCTGCTGTGTGACTCGTGCCAAGGAGCAGCTTGACTCAGCCCCTCCATTCTGGAGTATTTGACCTTTTAACCTAGGAGGAACCATTCTGGTGGCCAGAGCTAGAGGGGACTGGCTCAGATCTGCAAGGTCAGTGACATGGTAATTAGGGCTGCAATTGCCAAGTGGTGTAGAAGGCTGGGGCCAATGTCCAGGGGCTGTGTGAGCTCAGTTACCTAACTGTTCCCGTTGGTCCTGGGTGGAGGTTTGACTCAGAGGTGATCTAGAACCAGAAGGCAGCTCCAAGGAGGGCCGACCAGCTGTCCCTGCCACATCCTGCCTCACTGGTGTGGCGAGATTGGAGACCTATGGGAGAGGGGAGGGAAGGCTGAGGAGCCCAGGGTGGGTGGGAAGCTGGCTTGAGGCTCAGAGCTCTGGTAGTCAGGGTTCTGTTGGTGGACAGAATATCAGACAAGGGCAATTTAAAGGAGGATGGGTGTATTGGGGCTCATGGCTCCAGAGGTTTTAGTCCATGGTTGGCAAGTCCCTTTGCTGTGGGTCCAGGTCAAGGAACAACATTGTGGCAGAAGGGCATGGTGGGTAAAGCTGTTCACTTCATGGTGGCCAGAAAGTAGAGTGAGGGAGTTGTAACCAGAGAGGAGAGAGCCAAGGACAGAGTCTCCAAGAGCACGTGCCATGGCCCTTTCCCTTCCACTAGGTCCCAGCTCCTGTGTCCATCATCTTCCAGAATGCCATCAATGATGAATCCACCAAAAACGGATTAACCCAGCCAGGCATTGGGGGGACAAGCCTGTCATCCCAGCTCTCTGGAAGCCTTAGGCAGGGGGATTTCAAGGTCAGCATGGGTAATTTAGTGACTTAGTTACACCATGTCTCAGAATAAAAAAAAGAGGACTGGGGATGTGGCTCAGTGCAAAGATCCTGGGTTAAATCCCCAGTACAAAAAGGGTTAATTTACCCATGAAGTTAGAGGTCTCATGATCCACTCACCCCAAAAGGCTGTCACTGGCAAATGAGCCTTCAACACAATGGGCCTTTTGGGGACATTTTAGATCACAGCCTCGATCAGCTCCAAGCCTGTGAGCTCTCCCTGTTCACTACTTCATGTTGCCTCTGCCCTTGTGAGACCAGAGTAGCTTCCTTTCTTTCGGCCACCTGACCGCATCTCGCCACCACGTTGCTTCTCAGAACATCCCAGGGCCAAGAACATGCAGTGTCATGAAGAAATCCAAACTCAGATTGGGAGGGGAGCTGGGGAACTTATGAAGAAGTGATGAAGCAATGAGCCACATCCTGGTGGGGAAAGGTTGTTCTTCCCCAGTACTAGGCCAGTGAGGAGCAGGGACAGGAGACAGGACCACCTGCAAGGGCTGAAATCTCTGGCGGTGACTGGTCTAGGTGTGCCTGTCCCTCAGGCATCCAGCTTGCAAGACTGACTTCACTGTCCTTCCTGCCTCCAAGCCCAGTCTTTGGGTCTGGCTAAGTGAATGCGTTTCTCACAATGTCTGTCCCGAATCATGCATTTCTCATGAACACACTTTTTGTTTTATACTTCTATGAAAAGTGTCATTTGACTTCATGTAGAGATTATGTAGGTGCTCAGTCATGGGCATTTACATATTTACAATTGTTATGTGCTCTGGGTCAGATGACACCTTTATCATCATGGAATTATTTGTTACTTTTACAATTTTGGATGGAGAGTCTGTTTAGTCTGATGTAAGTGTAGCCACCTCTGCTCTCTGTTGGGTACTGGTGACAAGGAATGTCTTTTCCATCTCTTTTGTTTAGGTCTATCTATATCATTAATACTAAAGTGAGTCTCATGTAGAAACATGAAGTTGGATTTGGTTTTCAATAATCCATACAGCCACTCTACGCCTTTTACTGGATAACTTAGTCTCTGCATTTGTTTATCTTTTCTGGGGGATGGTGTGCTGTGGATGGCAAATGCTCCCCCACTGAGCTATACCCCTAGCCTCCATTTGCAGTTCATGTAAACATTTAAGGTGATTATTGATGTGTACAAGGACTTCCAACTGCTATTATGCTAATCATTTCACTCTTTGTTGGAGCCTGCACACTTGTTTTGGGTTGTGATATAGTGGTGGTCTTTGATATTTTTCTTTATCTTTTATGTATTCACTACAAGCTTGTTTCTTTTGATCACGAGGGTTAGATAACATATGCTGTAGTTGTGGGTCCGTTTGAAGCTGATAACTTAAATCACATACAGAACTTTTACACTTTTGTTCTGCCCTCCACTTTTTATGCTACTGATGTCAAAATATACATCGGAACAAGATTCTAGAGTCTGAGTTTTGACCAATACATTAGCTGGCTTATTGTCTTACTTGTTTTAGATGGCTCATAGTGAGAGCGAAGTCTTGTGGGTGGAAGAAAGTGCACTGTTGGGGGAATAGAAGGTCCGGGTGCAGTGGGGCCATTTGGTCCTACACGGCTTGATGTTGTCTCCTGCTCTCCTAAGGAAGCTTTCCTTTGGGACTGCAGGTATTCTGGGTGAGTAACTCATAACTGTATTTATCAAAAGGATGTGTGCAGGCAGGTGTGGTGGTATCACCCTTACTCCCAGCATTCTGGGGGTATGAAGCAGCAGGTAGATCACAAGTTTGAGCTCAATCTGGGGAACCTCATGACCTGGTGAGAGCCTGTCACAAAAATAAGAAAATAAAACAGTTTGGGGATGTAGGTTCGTGTAAAGACTCTGGGTTCAATTCTCAGTATTGCTAAAACAAGTGTCTGTGTTCCTCTTAGGTAAGACCTGTGTCTCCATGTTTATTCAGATAAAGGACTTCTCTTTGAAAAACAGAACCAAGCTCTGAAGTAATTTGAAATGTAAAAATTGATAACCTTAATTTTTTCCTCTCATGGATTAATTCTGCATGTTTTCTACCATATTATGTTGGAAACAGCCCTTCCTGAGAGCTCATCACTCTGACACTATCTTACTTAATCTAGACTGATGCAAAAAATATGCAATCCAGTCAAAACTACTGTGAGAGGATTATTTTAATGCATACTCTCATTACTTGGTATATTCAGATACAACAATATTCTTTACAATATTTTGCTTAACTTTGTCTCAGGACTTTGTTTCATGAACACAAACTACTTTCTGCTAGTATTTATCTAAAAATGTATGTACTTGCTAATTGATTAACGGCTTGTACTAACAAAATTTTCTCTGCAAGCCATTTGTGTTACTGTTTTGGCTTTTCCAATAGGAGCATGTTCCCCCCTGCTCCTGCTATTCATTTATACTTTGTATGGCTGCAAATTAAAATATTCCCTTATATTTGTTACATATCACCATTTCATATTTAAAGACATAAGAAAATCTGTTTATTATCTGTGGATTATTACTGACTGTACTTCACTAGCCTTACACAGGAGACTTTCGTCCTATTTCCTATAGAGTTGGAGATCTGGCCATAGCTTTTAGAACATATATCAGGGAACTATGCATGTGGAAAAATCCATAGGACCATGAGATTTGTTACTTAGGGTTGCTATCCCATAGCCACTGGCTCAACTGCATCTTCCTAGTATATATAGAAAGAGCACATTAAAGACTTTATTAAAGATATTTTAAAATTATTTTCTTGGATTTTATACTTATTTACTTGCAAGATTTTTCTGGGAACCAAAAACTTCCACCACCCAAAAGATGGTTTCTCACCATGTATTTAATCAATTCATCATTATCTAAGGAAGATTTCCTTTAGGGAAATGGAAAGAGGAGACAAAATGTTATGGAGAGAAAAGAGGTGGTAAGAAAATGAAAATGATAAGAACAAAACTGCATATTTCTCATATTGTACAAGGATAAAATCAGTAAATAAGACAGTGAATGGACGGTACCTAAACTGCTTCTGGCAATCACGAAATTCTCAAAGGTATCACTATGATTCCCATATTACCTATAGGTCTAAATCTCCCCAGACTGACATATTCAAGGTTAATTTCTTACCAGGTAGCAAAATATATTTTTTTATAAAGAATATCTGAAGAGCAGAAATAACTGAAGGAGAAAAACATATAAATCATATGTCTTTGCTCAATTATTTCATAGGAAAATTATTTACATTTTTACATACTTGAGCTTATTCTATTTATTTGCATGCTTAAAAAAGCAGAGTCACAGGAACACAAAGAAGGAACTTGTTATGTGTGCCAATGTATCAGAAAACCCAGTTCAGTTATAACATACCAGTAAAGAACTTTCATTTCTTCCAAGAAATATATTTCATAAATGAAGCCTTGCTTCTTCAATGAAACATATAAAAAGAGTATGTTTCTATTCAAATCCACTTAGATGTCCTTTTTGGCTCCTTTTCCTTCTGAGGTCACTGCAATGCAATTATTTCTCACCACCTTCTTTGTTTATTTTAATGAATTGAAATTCTCAATCTATATTTTGCAAACTAATGTAATTTATGATATATAGGACTCTAAGGCTTGTTGCCACATATAGTTTGTTAAATTTGAGCCATAGCCAAACGATTTTCAGGTAAGTAACTTCAGTTTTCCTATTAGTGATAGGATCATTTCCAAAGACTGATGTATATGTCAAAATTGAACTCCTCTTGTTGATTTTCCAAAGCAGATGCATTTTCATCCTTCATTTTTCTTAGTATATGAAAGATATGTCTCATCTTCAGTGGGCTTCTGAGCAAAGAGGCAAGGGATGACACTGACCCAACCCCAACACTATGATCTTATGTGATTTTGTTCCACTTGGAGCAGGCTGGGCCCAGTGACTAAAGAAAAACAAATTTGCAGATTTAAGAAGCTTAGCAAAAAAAAAACAACAAAAAAAACACTAAATAAATATGCATTTCCAGGCATGGCATATTTAAGCTGCTCAGTAGCAAACACAAAGAAAACAAATATCAAAAGGAAGAAGAAGAGATAAGATAGGTAGTGTAGTTCAGCTGCAGGTTGCTTACCTAGTATCATGAAGCCTTGCCTTCTGCCTTCTCCTCATTATTGCAAAAAACAAAACAAAACAAAACAAAAAAAAGTAGGGGAGAGAAAATGACACGTTACATTAAGAGAAATAATTATTTAAATGCTTAAGATTTTTCAAAAGAATAAAAGACAAAAAATGACTTTAAATTTCTGAATGAAAAACAATTGTTAACTCTGAAGTCTATTTCAGGGAAAGTAGCATTTAATAGTGAAGATGAAGAATCTTAGATCAGTTAAGAAAACAAAAAGTTAAAGATTAACCTTGTTAGAATCACAGCTTGTTGGGGCTGGGGATCTAGCTCAGTGGAGCCACGTCTCCTGGCAATCACAAGGTCCTGAGTTCAATCCCCAGTACTGGAAAAAGAATCACAGCTTGTTGTTGCTTTTTCAAAAGTGTTTAATCTGATGAATCTTTGTCTCCACAGAAGGTAGGGCAATTGATCCAGGCATGATCAAAAGGACAATTGAACCTTATCCATATTTAGGACTTTTGAAAGATTAATTTCCAGAGGATTCTAGTAACAAAACCACATGTAGTTTTGGCCTTCCTTTTTATTTTGACATTGTTTACCTTACAAATTATGTCATTACCCTTTGGAACTCTAAGAGAAAGAAAGAAATATCCTAAAATCTTGCCAAATGCATAGAAAGGGATATTTAGACATTCCATGCACCAACTCTGTCCTAGTTTAGTCAATTCTTTGAGAAGTGTGCATTGTTTTGCCTCAACTTTATCTTTATATACATTAGTAGCATTACTTAAAAGAATAGGAACTCCTTGCCTTTTGTTTTACACTTCAGATCAGTGTGTTAAGACTTTGAATCAGGTAGAAGAGAAAGTAGTGTTGTATGCTTGAAATCCTAGAACTCAGGGAGCTAAGGAGGGAGGATACTTGAGCCCAGATGTTTGAGACCACACTGGACAAGATAAAGACACAAGTCTCAGAAAAGAAAAAGAGTAGAAAGCAGAAGGTGAGATGGTAAGAAATCTCCTGCATGCACTAAGGTTCTTTCCCATCATCTGGGATATAGGTATATTCAACAGATGTTTTGATCCAGCTTTCAGTTAGAGAAAGATTAGTATTTCTAACTACTAATAACAGAGTTGGGGAATAAATTAAAGTTTTCAGATGTTATCCAGTCAGTGCTGGCCCTGTGAGTTAGATTTCCCTTTACTGGTTTTTAGAGGTTTTTTATGTATTTTGGATATTAATTCATGTGAATAATAAATTAGTTCTCCCAACTTATGGCTTGTTTGTTCACTTTCTGTTTTTTACTAATATAAGTTTCGTATAGTTGAATTTCTCAGTATTTTAAAAATGATTACTAGTAGGAAAAAATTTGATGGAGTAGAGACTGTCAGCAAAATATAGCCTCTCCAGGACCTGGAATCAAAACATTTGGAAAACAACAACTTAATGAAGAGAAAAAAATTAGATCTTCAGGAAATGGGAGACAGAAAAATTAGAAAGTACAGAGAAGCTTGAGAAACAAAGCACAACACAGAGAACAGAATGAAGCAGTGTGGAAAGCTGATCCCGACTCCTGGAGAGGAGGAACTTGTCTTCACTGCCACAAAGGAATACCAAAGAGGGTTGGCAGCTCCAGGGAGAAAAAGGGACTTGGCCACTAGTGCCAGCCCCAAGAAAAGCCCATGTCTACAATAACATGCAAAAGCAGCATGGAGTTTTACTCTGAAAATCATCTCTTCCTGATGGCAGGCTGCAGTTGGAGAAGAAATCTGGTATAGCAACTGCCATATTTGAGAGTTTAATCTGGAGCCACTTTGAGAAGGAGTTAATTGCTTAAGACTGAGCCACAGAACAACTATACATAGGTGATCCATTTGCTTTCCTCAGCTGCCAATTTGAGCAAAGAACATGCCTCAGCTTGGCTGGTTGCCATAGCCTGGGGAGTATGGATGGAGGGGTTTCTGAGGAGTGGGTCCTCACAAACCAACAAGACACTAAACTAGGTAGAGAAAGCTGTGACATGAGATACACAGAGGAACAAGGAAATGGGGGCTTCTGGGGTGACCACAGCCTGGGTGAAAGTCACGGACTGACCAAGCCCACCAGGAAAGGCAGGGCAGGATTCAGCAGTGACACAGAAAGTCATAAGCATGGAAACAAAGTAGGTTTTCGCAGTGACTCACTCTCCCTCCCTCATCTCTGCTGTAGACCCTGGAACAAAACCACTCATCCCAAAACACAGGAGAATGTTTTAAAAGCTCATTTCTATTTTTAAAAATTGCTTTTTGGGATTTGGGCTTTTTCTTTTATTTCTTTCCCCTTTCTTTTCTTCTTTATTTTGTATTATGTTCTTTCTCTTGTTTGTTATTTTCTCCTACATTTGTCTAATTTTATTAAACTTCTGATAATCTTTAATAGATTTCTTTATCTCACTTTTCTCCTCATTTCATCTTCCTTTCCTTTATTTAAAAAATTTTTTTCTTTCAATCTCCTGTTGGCTTAATCTTTACTAGTATTTTTATTTTTTAAGTTTTGGTACAGGGGATTGAACTCGGGAACTTGCACATGCGAGGCAGGTGGCAGATCCACTGAGTTAAATCCCTGACCTTATTAGTGTTTTTAAATTAATTTTTTACATATATATTTAACTCTATGCTATTATTGTTGAATTGTTTTCTAATTTTAATCATGGGACACTTGCATTTAGTAGATATTTGCTGTATGACAACATTTGTCTTTATCACTTTATTATTATTTTATTTCATTTATTTTTTTTTGGTACTGGGGATCAAACTCGGGATATTCTGTTTATGAGGGAGGTAGCGGAACCATTGAGCTAAATCCACAGTCCCTACTTTATTATAATTTTAGATCTCTCTTCTGTGGTAAAAGATTGTATAGTGATAGTTGTTATCAGTTCTTATATCAATATCCAGTTTACCTTTGGCTCAATTATTGTTGTTATTCTAGGGGGCATAGTTGTTGCTATTAATTAGTTTTTCCAATATCTGGTTTGTCTCTTTGTCATCAGCAATATAATGGTTCCTTTTTGAAGACCTGGGTTCTGTGTCAATTATCGTGCACCTTTCCCTCCAAAATTGATGGAGGTGTTTGGGTCTTGGGACTGAGGTCAAAGCCTATACTCAGCCATTCTGAGAGTGCATCACTGAAAAAAGACATAAGCTAAAGTAATCTCCATATTATCAACAAGATCTTTCCACTACAATCAACCCTCAGACCTCAGTACACATACATACACATGAATACACACAGACAAATGCAATAGAAACAAGAGAAGATAAGGCAACAAAATGTCTCTGAAAACTTAATTTCCTAAAACTCATTCATAGGGAATTGAGGTGGGAGGAAATAAAAAAACCAAACACCTCAATGTTAAGAAATAATAAAAGAGAAGACAAAAAAAATCAATAAGGTTCTTAGCAAGCTCAGAGATGATATAACTAAACAAATAATGGACTTAATAAGCAAAATGGTCAGTGACCTTACAGGAGACACTAATAAAAGGCTAGCTGAGCTAAACAAATTGATGCAAAACGCAACCAGTTTAAAAAGAATTGGAGTCAGTGCAATGATACCAAAGAGAAATCTAGGAGCTCAAAAATTTTATTAAATTATGGGGAGTAAAACTGACCAATGTAATGAGAGTGTCAGAACTAGAAGATAGGACTGATGCAGTAGTCCATATACTCAGAGATACCTTCAAAACAAAACAAGAAGAGAATATAAAAAATGAATCCAGCAGCTGCTAGATAACATAAACAAGACTAATCTAAGATTAATTAGAATTAATGAAAACTCACAAGGCATGAATGGCATAAAAAGCCTAATCACAGAAATAATAACAGAAAAATTTCCAAATATAAGGAAAGAATTTAACATTCAGGTAAATGAGGCATACAGAAGCCCAAATAGCTATGTGTAGGGAACAGGGGAAGGGGACGTTACCAGAACCTCTGCAGTGAGTCCTGGTCTCCTGCGAGCCATGGCAGCACACGGCGAATTACAGGAAAGGTAGAAAAATGAAACTGAGAAGAAGCTGAGCTTTGGGTCTGATCAGTGCTGCTCTGGGCGGCAAAGACAAAAGCCCCCAGCTTACCACACCTTTTATTCAGTACCTCGTAACAAATGACTTGCAGAGAATTCAGTACATCGGGAGAAACAAATGTAACAAATGACTTGCAGAGAGTTCAACAGTTCACATTGGGATAAACAAGGTGTAACAAAAGGCTTGCAGAGAGTTCAGTACATCTCGGGTAAACAAGATGTTAACAGTCCAAGAACAATGAGGAACTGAGCAGATGTTTGTTCTCCCAGGATGTTTTCAGCTCCCAGGATGTTTCTTGTCCTGGAGAATCACAGCATCACTGGATCACTGAAGTCTCAGTTGTGACCCGAGGCCAACCTGGAGTTATTCTGTAGCTGGGCTGTAGGCAAGAGAACTAGGCTAACCAAATGATTTTTCCCTAGAATTATGTAGCATTGCTCCCAACAGCTATGATCAGAAAAGAATTCCATGTATAGTCAAACAACATACATAGTCGAAACCCAGGAAGTCAAATACAAGGGCAGAATATTAAAAGCTGTTAGAGAAAGGCAGCAAATCATTTATAAAAGTAAACTATTAGTGGGGCCCGGAATTTGGCTCAATGGTTCCGGCACCTGCCTGGCAAGTGAAAGGTTCCGAGTTTGATCCCCAGTACTAAAAAAAAAAAAAAGACGTAATAGCCAAAAGTAAACCATTAAAATTAAAACAGACTTTTCAACACAAGCCTAAAGGACCTAGGGTTTACAGTGAAGTGTTTCAAATCCCATAAGAAAACAACTTCCATGCTGTATACAAGAAACACATTTAACCAGAAAAGAAATTCATAGATTAAAAATCAAAGAATAGGTTACAATATTCTGTGCAATGGGAACTCCAAAAAAGAGGGAATAGCTATGTTATATTCAGAAAGAGTGGATGCCAAACCAAAACTGATCAAAAGAAACAAAAAGGTCACTACCTATTGGTTAAGGGAACAAACCTACAGGAAGAGATAATAATTATTAACATATATGCCCTGAACAATGGCACACCTAACTTTGTAAAACAAATACTACTGGTCACGAATTTCAGATCAACAAACACAATTACAGTGAGGGACCTCAATAAAACACTATCACAAATAAACAGATCAACTAGACCAAAAAAATGAACAAAAATAATGAGTTGAACAAAACCTTCCAACAAATAAACTTAATAGATATCTAAAGAATATTCCACTCAATAATAATATAGTACCCATTGTTTTCAGCAGCACATGGAACTTTCTCCAAAATAGACCACAGACTCGGTAATAAGTCAGCCTTAAGTAAATGTAAAATAATTGAATTAAGCCAGGTATATTTTCATCTGGAGAGATGGGAGTTGATGGAGAGGGCAAAAGAGATTAGCTCTGTTGGATATTCTATTCATTTCCCAGAACTAATTTCTGTTTCTCTTCCAGATCTTTTCAATGTTCTGTATTTTTACTTTATTTTATTTTGGACATATAAGTAAGTTTAATATTTATGCTGTGAATTATGTCAATCTTCAATGACGTCTTCTGTCTTGTTTAGAAACATCTTTTGTACTCAAAAAAACCGCACATTTGTAAGTTTTCTTCTGAAATGTGAATGATTCTATTCTTCACATACAAATATTGATCCCCCTGAGAGGAACAGAGAGGCTGTGTTCTCATCCCAAGAGGCACTGTCACCTGTGGGTATGTATCTGAAATATGCACCCAGGATCCTGTGACCAAGTTTCAACTCTGCCACTCTGTGATGTTGGGTAAGGTCTCAGTCACTTCCTAGTTTACTTCCTCTCCTGTAAAATAAGAGTAAGTATTTTTAAGATGAAATAATAATCCTGTGCACTGAATATTCTTTCTTGTAAATTTTGCTGGCAATATTTTCAGGTGAATTTTGATGGCCTATTTTGCTTTTTAGTAATTGGGAAATAATAATAATAATATAATAAGTGTACATGTTTATGGGCTACAGTGTGATACTTTAGAGCATTTATACCCTGTGGAATGATCAACTCAGGATATTTGCCTTCTGCTTCCTCTCAAGTGTTTTTCATTTCCTTGTAGTGAAAATATTCAGAATCCTCTCTTCTCATTCTGTTTAATTTTACTATACAGTAGTCTTGTAAATATCAGGGAGAACCTGTTAGTGTCTTAATTAAATTAACATTAAATATTTTGATGAATTTAGTAATTCTCTGCCGCAGACCAGCTGCAGTCGATGTAGGGTAGGAAGGGGAGAGGTCCTGGGCTGGCGATGAGAAAAGAACCTTCACAAGCAATGCTCAGGTTTCCTCTGACAAGTCTCAGGGTCTGATTTATTTTTATATCTTTAAGCAATAGCTAAGAGGCATTGGGCGGAACATGTTTACATTTTAGGTTGCCTTAACAATATCTAATGAGGTAAAAGTTATTTCTTACTAAACAGTATATTTTTTTTAAGCTGATTCACTTCATTGAACATCATGAATACATATCTTAAAAATTACAATTGTCCCCTTATTTTCCCATACCTAAGCAGAACAAAATGTAACTGAATCAAAATCTCTATATCAGCAGGGGTACAAACAAGATTTAATTAATTAAATGTCAAACTTGTGGTCACCAGCT
>NW_004624860.1:4222816-4235916 GCF_000247695.1 Heterocephalus glaber | reverse complement strand
CTCCTTCTGCATTATTAGCATCCACAATAGGTCTGATATATAAGAGGTACTCACTCTATAACTTTAAATGATTGAATATGTACATAAATGAGGGTCTGGGGATTTGGGTCAGTGATTCTGCTGCCTGCCTCGCAAGGGCAAGGATCTGTGAAAAAAATGTACACAAATGAAAAAAATAATACTTATAAAGGATAGCCCTTGAATTTGTAACTTTAACCTTAGAAAAGATCTTGTTTTTTTCTCTAATAAAGGCTTTCTAAAATCAAAAGAAAATTTCTCATTTCAATTCTTTCTGGTTTTTACAATATTGTTCCACCAACTGAGAGAGATGACATATTTCAGAAGCATAGTAAGATTAGCATAATATCTTCGAATTGTATTTTCTTCAAATAGGATGTTTTCACATATGCACATGATGATAATTTAAGTCATGTGATGACTTGATAATAATTCACAATATACATTTCATAATTTTTATAGAAAAAAGATGCATTCTGGGCTTTACTGTTCAGTATAAAAAGAGGAAGCATTCAATAAAAACTCTTGCTAAAACCATACAAATGCAAACTTTTAATGAGGACCTGGCATGGAGGTGCTGATGAGGAATCAGCAAGTCAAGAAGAGACAGACAAGCTCCCGGGATGGCACAGGGAGGACATAAACCTGGAGCTGCTTTCTTTCCCAAGCCCAGCTCCTCTCAAGGAAAGGCTGCTCAGATGAAAGTCTCTGTTTTCTATTCACTTTCCTCAACTGTGAGCAGTAAGATGCATGGCATTGACTGGGGTTTCTTCGCTGTCTTTTGTACACTTTCTCTCTGCCTTTTCATTTCTGGAATCACTCCACCAGTTACCGTTCTTGTTTACCAGAGCCATTTCACCTGCAAAACTAACTTTCTCACTTGTTCTTGACTTAGTCTACTAAATTTTCAAATATCTCTTTGAATCTCTAGCAAATCAGGTTCATTCAAAAGGTAGTATTAGGAAATCAATAAAGACAGAGTGGATGAATGAAATTAAGTTGTGTTCCATTTCTCAAGCTCATTGCCAACTTTGCTCTCGACAGCACCTCCTGCTGCTTCCCGAATATGGCGTCAAACAGCCTTGACCCTGACTCTTTTATGTCTTTTGCTGCTCATTGGACTAGGAATCCTGGGAAGCATATGTACGTATCACCCATCTTTCAATGAAAAATGTCTAGAATTTTGTGGGGTTTATAGCCAAAGTTTATTCTTTGATTGGAGCTTTGTAATAATAATAGAGATCTTATGAAGCAGTGTGTAAACTTAGACTCCTTCCCTACTCCTGCAGAGTGACTTTTCCTTACCCTTTAGTCTTTTAAACACTACTTATGCAAATATTTTAATGGTTCTCGTTCAATTGAGGGTTCACAATTTCTCTCTCTCTCTCTTTTCTTTCTGGAGTTTATACCACTTTGAAGATAGATAAAGGAAGATTGAATAAACTGCAAAATGTCAAAGAAGAACTTCAGAGCAACATTTCCTTCCAGCTGATGACTAACTTAAATAGGTCTGAAAATATAAGAAATCTCTCCATCACTTTGCAAAATTTGGCTACCAAATTATGTCGTGAGCTGAATAGAAAAGAACCAGGTAACCCTGTATTGTTTTCAGAGTTATTTACTGGACAATGAGTAATTGAAGAATAACTATCATTTGCTAGCATCCTTTCAATATGGAATCATCGCAGTATTTGAAGGAAGGAATTAAATGTGGATGGTGGATATGTCCGTGTAGTTAGAGGAAAGATAGAAAAGTAGTAATAGCTGCAAGTCACCAGATTATCCAGGGAGGAGAATAAAGCAGATAGTTTCTCTAATCTGCAATTTACTACTGTTCTAGGCACTGGGGTAAATTGATCATAGGGAGGGACGTCTCTTAGAGATTATCTCATTTTAAAATTCAGTCAGTGATTGATGACTAAAAGGCCATAGGAAAGAAATAAACTCTCAGTTTTACACTTGGAATTGGGGGAATTGGCCTTGAGATATCTCTACAGATTTCAGCAGGTTTTGTGGCTCAAATGCTTCTGAAGCTCCCGGGAAGCTACTCTGGTTTTCAAATTTGAGAAGGCAGGATGGATGCTGACATGTGGGGTTGATTCTCACCAGACAGAATGCTACCTGCTGTTAGTTTTTCTTGAAACACATAAATTTAAAAATGAGAAAGGGAGATTTACCAGGAATCCTGATACAAGAATAAACACTTCAATCCAAGTGTTTCATTTGAAATTTTTTGGCTCAAGTTATGTGTCATATTATTTGTGGTGACATCTAAGGATCTTGAATAGAGCATTCATTTTCTTTGCCTTTGCCTTAAAAATAAAAAACAGTAAATTTGTACAGTGTCATACAGAGATTAGAGGAAACAATAACAGTAATGAAGTCTATTCAGAGAACCAAACAAAGCTGTGTTCTTCTTGCAGGGCACAAATGTAGCCCTTGCCCCAACAGTTGGATATGGTACAAGAATAACTGTTATTTCTTAACTACAACACTTCAAACATGGCAAGACAGTGAAACGTCGTGTTCCTCTCAGAATGCCAGTTTGCTGCAGATTAAGGAGAAGAGTACATTGGTAAGGCTTTATGTCTCTTCTGGTGAGGAAAGAAATCATTTTTTCTCAATACGCAGTAGGCTGGTGGAGACCTTTTGTTTGTCTCCAACTGTTATTTTATTTATATTACTGTGCTTAAGTTACATGGAAAGAAGACAACAAAGAAGTTCCGCCCCATTTCAGAGAAGGTTTCCAATCAACACCAACTGTGTGGTGGCAATAAGCAGACGTGGTGTCTTTGGGTCAAGACTGACAAGGAAACATGGGCTCTGCTGCTGTGGTTCATCTCCAACAAGAATGTGGCACACAGGGCAGCACAAGCTAGGCTCACACTGAGCCTTCAGCACTGGGCACAGATTCGGGCCTCTTCTCTCAAGCTAGCGAATCAAGTGAAATAACTGGGTTTAAAACATGTTTTAAAATCAAGCCCAAATAAGTGTAAAAACCATGCTGTTGACATAGTCTCCATTCAAAATTTACATAAACATACTTTTCACCCTAATAACCTAGATTGTTTCCTCACGTAGCCCACCTTGTAGCTGCAGGTAGACTCTTCTGCCTCACGATGGACACATAGGGAAGAAAGGTAACAGCATCTGCATAATATTCTCTCTACACACTGCTGTTGGATGGAAAATACAAAATTTTATAAAAGAAAGAAAGGTTTTGTCTTAGATTCTCACAACCTTTTGTTCTGCTTTTCATGAATCCAACTCTGGTGCTAAGGTGGCAGTGCATGTAGGTAGATTTTTGTTTTCAATGAAGGAGACCTGGGAAAAGACAGATTTATCTCTTTTTCTTCAAGAATTATCAGACGGTACATGATCTTCAGTAGATTGGAGGCGAGCTTGTTGGCCAGGACACTCACTCCTGATTCTGTCTTATTTTAGTAAGAAAAGAGATGAGACTTTGCACATTTATCTCAGGGAATCACAGCCAAGGGAAACCACAGAAAACCTCAGCTCAGGACCTTCGCATAGGAGTCTTTAGGAAGCTCACTGGTAAATAAAAGATGCCCAGAATCTTCAAGTCTATGTACATCTCCAAGTTGGAATTCTGGAATCAAGTCTCAGAATATGATTTCTGAATATTTTCTACAAACATGAAATCTGGAAATGATTCTGAAGATTACCAATTACATCAAAATTACAAAGGGGGATCTTTTCATTTGGCAAATTCCACACAGACATGTCACACTGAGTCCCATGAAAAATGAAATCTCTGGTAGTATTAATTTTTCAGTTTCCTTTTTTCTTCTTTCTTTTCAGGTAGAAATGACTTGTTCATATTTCAATTATTACTTAGCATTTGTGGTCTTTCCAGTAGGAATCCCATTTTTAAGCAAAATTACATTTTCCAAAAGTCTCAGCTTCCCTACTGTAAGACATTTTTCATCCTTTATAGAAGAGAGAGAAATCAATCTATGACCTTTTTGTCCAAGGTCATTTTCAAATTATTCAATCATAGTTACTCATTCAAAAATGAAATTTTTTGAAGCCTGATATTAGAGCAAAATATCTGTTATTTTGGCTATAAAATTCTGGACCAGTCCCGAATTCTATTCTATAACCGAATCATCTTCCTTCTCTCTTAACTCTTGTTTACCATCATTAACTACCTCCTTTGTCTCTGGACTTAATATTTATTGGTCAGATATTTAGATCCAGGGGCTTGTGAACTTTTCATTCCTTTGTACTAGTGAAACGGGAAGTGACACTGTAAAACTGGTGATGTCTTACAGTAAGAAATGCTTTCAATTTCTTTTACATAGCATTGAAAGGTAGTAGTCTAATATAAAAAATGTTATCTTCAGTAATTTATAAGAAATCAAAAGTAAGGTAATGCACAAAGTAGGAGATAGTTTCTTAAGCAAACCATTTGTATTTACTTTAGGAATTTGTAAAATCCCAGAAATTATATTACTACTGGCTGGGGTTATCTCCAAGACAAGATTACAGAAACTCAGAGGAAGTGGATGAGCACATTACCTCCTCTGCCGGGTGAGTCTGAATTCTTGTTGAATAGTTATAGTTGGGTGCAAGTAGAGATGTTCTCCTTAGGAGCAGTGTAGATGGAAATTACAGTAAGCTTCCCTGAGATTACACTGTTCACTCTCCTCCTCTGACACTAGTCTTTCTGACACAGAAAGTTGTCACAAATATCATTAGTTTGATTATCACTAATGAGCCTTTAGTACTCACTGAAATTAAGAGGTCTTTTTATAAATAATGCTTGTATTAAGAAAATTACAGAAGCCAACAAAAGTCACTGGACAATAACAAGAATATAATATTGGGCTAAGTCCTAGGATTTGAAGATAAATGAAAAAATCATTCTTAAATTTACTTCAGCATCAATGGTATGTGCAGATTGATCAAGTTATTCTAGGGATAAAAGGAAGCTAGTGTGATAAACGCTTAAGCCAGAATACACAGAATAACCAAAACTGAGTTTTGCTTGGAAAGTTTTGTTGATACTTGAAATATAAAAATTTTTGACTGAAATGTTTATAGATGAATGAGAAGGGTATTTCAGTATAAAGAGTAATATATGCTCCACCATAGTATATTGTTTGTTTGGTATACATAAATATACTAAACAACGTGTTGTGTGATCTATTTAAGAATGTGAGTATAAATATACTGTTATAAATGAATTCATACATTCTATGTGTTCTGCCTGTAATGGGAAAGTCAAGGCTTATATGCAAAAAGTGTCAAAATTCCCTTTTTATTTTATAATGCCTAAAATTTGGAAAGCAGACATTATCAAAGAAAGATTTACGAAGCTCCACCTGCTGGAGACTCTGAGAAGTTCACTATTGATCACTTTGATTGGCTGAGGGTGCCTCTAGCAGGCAGGGAGGTCAGGGCAATGCTGTTGGAATGGAACCACGCTGAATCCAAACACTGAGATTTCTGCATACTCATCACTCCAGGCCACACAACAAATACAAGTCTTTGTTTGTTTTCTATCCTTCAGACAGCAAAAATAGTTGTAAGAGTGTGGGTCATAAAGACAAGATGGCTCTGTATTTGGTAAATGGCTATGAGAAGACAGGATGGGAAATAAGATGTGTACAAAAGAAGAGAAGGTTATAGACCTTAAAGGTTTCACTTAGGTGAAGGAGTAGAGGGAAAGATAATGTATAGTCAGAGAATGAAATCTTGTTTTGAAAAGGCAGAATTTACATGGGTTTGTAATTATTGCAAACGGAAAGGCAATTTATTGTGGAATGGATTGATATTGAACTTAAGATTCATAGGTTAAACTCTGGTTTTGGTTATTATGGAAAACACTTGAGGAAATAAATTTGCTGCTGGGTTAGAGCAGAGAAATTTTGAAATTACATTATTTTAAATCATGTTTTATATGGAGATGGGTTCTATATTAGGAATTAGATGACAGCAAATATTCCAGATGTGGGAAAGTAGGACAGAAGGGGGAGGGGTAAAGCTGTGTTTCATGTGACATCTGTGTCAATTAAAATGACACATTTTAAAGTTCACTTGGACAATTTTAGTACTCTGAACAAAGATTCAATTTTATCTTAGACAATGCAAGCTCTAGAGGCAATTATGTCATGTTGCAAAAATTGTTTTTTCTGTAAATATGTTTCAAATGTCCAAATTTCCAAGTGTAATATTTTCTCTTTCAGGCTTAAAAGAAGCACGAATGACATAAATAAGATGTATTGTGGGTATATATATGAAACAAAGATTTTTTACATTCCCTGCACTGACAAACAAAAAATTGCTTGTGAGAAGAAGGCCAACACAGTGAAGACTGAAAATATACTAATGAGTGAAGACCCTGATGGAAGAATATAGCCAATTGTTTTGCTTTGGGTTATATCTTGTAATGGAAGAAACAGGCAACATCACATAAAAGGGATAAAAATTTTGTGATTATATTTCTGCCTCTTTTCTAATATTTATGTCTTCAAACTTTCTCTCAGTTGCTGAATGCAAGATGCCTAAGTCAAACTTTATCATTTCCATACAGTGGAGATACTGCTCAGCATAAAGCCAGTATTTCCTGGTGAATACAGGAATCTGAAGGCCCCATCACTTTTGTAGTAATAAACCAGGTAAATTTCAATCATAAAAATAAGAGAAAATTAAATAAAATGTACAAAGAAAGAATAATATGACTAACCTTGATTTATTCTAATAATGTAGATTGACTAACATTTTGAAAAATGAGTAAAAAAGTCATTTCAACAGATAAAGTAAAAAGCATTTGAAGGTATTTGCTCTGGTTTAAATCTGAAATGTCTCCCCAAATCCCATGTATTCAGAAATGGGAAGGTGATTGGAGGATGAGGGCCTATACTCATTAGTGGAAGATTCATGTCTCAATGTGCTGGTAGAAGGTGGGGCCTGGCCAAGAAATGTGGGTCACTGGGGTACAGTCTGGAAGGAGGTGTTCTTGTCCTCTGCTCTTCCCTTCTCTCTCTGCTTCCTGACTGCCGTGTGAGCAGCTTTCTCCCCCCACACCATTTCTGCCTTCTGAAAGCTGTGAACCAAAATAAAACTCTTCTCCTAAGCTGTGGACATTGGGTATTTTTTGTAGCAATAGAAAAGTGATTTACACAGATCTTGGGAGTGGTTCTAACAGCCTAAGGTACAAAAACAGTGCTGCAGGGGCCAGACTCCGGGACCCTGAAAGCAAGCAGGGATAGTGGTCTTATTCTAAGCAGAATGGACTTCACCTAAAACTGATCACAAGACACAAAGAAAGTCACCATGCATTAGTTAAGAAACAATTAAACATGAAAGATAATAATTGCAAGTATATATTGAACTTAATACAACAAAGACTACTAGGCATATAAGATCAAATAAACAATAATAGAACCATAATGGGAGACCTCAGTGCCCCACTTTCACAAGTAGATCAGCTAAATAAAAACAAAGAAACATCAGAGCTGAACCATACTTTTAAATGAATGCACTTAGTAGGTATCTACAGTGTTTTGCCTTACTGCAACATAATATGCTTTTTTCATAGCACTGCACAAAACTTTTTCCAAAATAGACCACAAAGCTGCCTTAAATAAATACAAAAGAATCAATATTATATCATATATACTCTCACATCATAGCACACTGATGCTAGAAACAAAGACACACAGAAAATTTATAAACACCTGGATATTAAGTAACACATGCTTACACAGTCAGTGTGTCATGGAAGAAATCAAGGAGTAAATTAAACAATTTCTAGAATCAACCAATAATGCCAGAACAGCATACAAGAATCTATGCTACAAAATAATGTCAGATAGTATGCAAAAAAATCACCAAAAAGATCATATATCATGACCAAGGGATGCAAGCACTGTTCAACATAGACAAATCAATAAATGCAATACCCCACACAAATTGAAACAGGGACAAAAATCACACGATCCTGTCAACAGATGTAGAAAAAGCCTTTGACAGAATCCAACATCCACCCTGAAGAAATACGTAGAGAAGGACACTAGCTTGATAAAAGTGATTTACAGTAAACCTACGAGTAACATCATATCGAATGAGAAAAGCTGAAAGCTTTCCCTCTAAAATCAAGAACAAGAAGAGGATATCCACTCTCACCACTCCTGTTCAACATAGTACCCAAAACGTCAGTCAGAGCAATCAGGCAAGAGAAAGAAATAAAAGGATACATTCAGGAAAGGAAGAGGTCAAATTATCATCCTTCTGTTTTTTGACTTTTATTAGTACACATTTGTGGTATATAATGATTACATTCACTGTGGGAATTGGTACATATACATAGCACAATTTCAATTGTTTTTTCCCCTTCACTCTGCCCTCTTTTTATTTTTCCAGCATCATATTCATTTATTTTATAAGACCTTAAAAAGTTAATTATGGGACCGGGGATTTAGCTCAGTGGTTTCGCTGCCTGCTGCACAAGCGCGAGGACCGGAGTTCGATCCCCGGTACCAAAAAGAAAAAAAAAGTTAATTATGTTATATACAGATTAAAAACCAGACTAATAGGCCAAGGAACATATAAAATATCTAAGAAAATTATACCAATTCAAGGTACACTTGTGGATACATTGTCTATGCTGGATTACAATGTTTTTTCCTCTCTCTTTTCCTATTATCATTTTTTTTTATATAAAAGAAACAATGTGCTTTGTTACTTCACTTACCATTTTAAGATTATGGTCTCAAAGTGCATCTATTTTCCTACAAAGGACTCTTTTATTCTTCATTATGGCAGAGCAGTACTTCATTGTATATAAATATCACATTTTCTTTATCTATTCATCTGCTGGTGGACATATAGGTTATTTTCTATAGCTATTATGAATTACACTGGTATAAACATGGGTATGCATACGTTGCTGTGGTATAATGTCCTTAAAACTCTTTGGGGAAGATACCTACAAGGAGACTAGCTGGGTCAGATGGAATTTTTAGTTTTAGTTTTTGGAGGAATCTCCATTGATATCCATAGTGGTTGAATCAATTTACAGTGCCACCAACAATGGAGAAGTATTCCTTTCTGCCCACAGCTGCACCAGCATTCATTATTGATTTATTTCTTGATGACAGCCATTCTTTCTGGAGTGAGATGAAATCTCAGTGTTGTTTTAATTTGCATTTCTCAAATAGTCAGAGATGTTGAATATTTTTTCATGCATTCATTGTCTGTATTTCTTCATCTGAGAAGTGGCTATTCATTTCAGATGTCCATTTTTAAATTGGGTCTTCACATTTGAGGCATCTGATTTTTTTGAGTTCTTTGTTCGATAAACAAAGAACTTTGTTCACCAAAACTCTATGTTTTATGCTAGATACTAGTCCTCTGAGGAGTAACTGGCAAAATTTTTTCCCATTCTGTAGGTCGTCTCTTCACTCTGTTGATGGTTTTTGCTGTACAGAAGCTTTTGCATTGGATGTGATTTCATTGGTTCATTGTATTATTTCTTGTGCAAGTGAGTTTTTGCTCAGAAAATCTTTGCATTTCTCCATGAAGGCCACTGGAGTCACCCATTTTCACTTTGTCTCTATAAATTCCATTTTCCTTTCTCCCAAGCCATGAGTCAAGAGCTGAGACAAATGTTCAGACTGCACCTCCATTTTTCTGTGTTGTGTTCTGTCTCCTCTGTCTCTCATTAGGCTCCAGTTTTCCCTTCAGGAATCCACCTCCCTCCTTATCCTCTTCCCCAAGTTGTTTTCCAGTGTCTGGATTCCAAATCTTGGAGAGGCTGATTTGTTGCTGCTCTGACATTTTCAGAGTGGGAAAATTAGATGTTTTCTTTGGACACATTGCAGTGCCTCTTGGCTAGAGTACTATTGTTGCTGGATTTTCAGTCCAGCTCTTCCTGGGTAGTGCTGGCTATGACAATGTCATCCACATATTGAAACAGGGTTCTTTTTTTTCAAAAGTAAACCTTTGAGGTCGTTTACCAGGACCTCCCCAAATATCCTGAAAGAATTTCGCAACCCTTGGAGGAGTGTAATCACTGCTTTTGAGTATTCGGGGCATCCCACTATTCAAAGGTACAAGGCATTGGTATTCAAAAGCCAGGGGCACAGAGAAAAAGGCAAAGACCGAAGGACTAAATTGATCTGAAAGGAGGACAATAGGGTGCATGGCTAGGTAGTACTGGGTGGAGCTCTTCAATGGCCTCATTTGTTGCCTTGAGGTCTTATACTAATCTTCACCCATCGTTTTCTTTTCTGGAAGAAGGGGATGTGGGAGAGAGATTACCAGGAAGTATTTCCTGAATGAAAAGCATCTCTAAGACTAGGCTAATCCCAAGGAGACCATCTAGTTTGAGTAGATACTTATTTAGGGCAGCAAAACTAGACTTTAGTCTTACCCAGATAGAAGGGACTATTTCGTTCTTCTCCACCTTACCATCAATCCAGAGTCACAGCTAAATTCCCAGAAGATCTGCTCCAAAGTTGAGCATCCCCTTTTACTGGAGAAGTTAAGGTCAGTACCAGGAGACGGCCCCCATCCTTGGCAATCTTGATCTTGAAAGACTCATTCATTAGGTGTGTGGTTGTTCTTAGCTTAGGTAACATATCTTGCCCTAGCAAGGATATGGAGCCCTGAGGCACGCATAGAAAGGAGTCAGACAAAACTTGTGTATCCAAGTCACATTCTGAAATTTCCAAAATTGACCTAGATTTTTATTTTCCTTCCACGACCATTATAGCTTTATTATCTTAGATTATATCACTCTGCCAGATGTTTAAGACCCAATAGAAGGCATCAATGTCAACCAAAAATGTCTATTTTCCCATCTATGTCAAAGTCCACTAGAGCTCATTAGCAGTAATTGTGAAGGCTTGCTGAGCAGGAGCCCAGTGGTCCCATCAACCTTCCTCATCAAATTATGTCATCAGCCAGGCAACTGGTCCCTTGCAGACTGAGTTTTTCTCGGTTCCCTCTCTGTACATCCCTGTTTCCAGCATCCCTTAGTGCAGTCTGGACACTGACTGGGGCCCAACCTCAGGTCTCCACAGCCTCTTTGAGGGAGAGGACAGGCAGCTCACCAGAGCTGTAGGTTCTATCTCACCTGTTCTGGCAGTCTCGGGGGCCCATCTGACTGTGCAAGGAAACAGCCCAAACACAGCCCATCTGCTAATCCCTCTTATCCTCTTTACCTTCTCTTCCATATCTCAGTTCTTAGACAACAAAAGGCCAATTCCGTCAGCCTGGTTGAGAAGTGTTTGGTTTTAATTATAAATTTAATGATTTTCTGCGTATGTCTAGGGCACCATGGGAACTACAGTTGATCTCAAGACAGCCTCTCCCTCCACTCTACCACACCTGTGTTGGTACAGACACTTACATGTTCACCAAATCTGTCCATAAATGACGAGGGGTTTTATCTTGGGCCTTCAATTACCTCCTGGAATTTACCCCAGGGTATGCACCTTTTACAAACTAATTTCATTCCCTTAAGAATGACGGTGTCAAAGTGTGGAAGATGCTTCCAGTCCTCTTTCTTATTGAAATTCCAAGGAGGACTTTGGTCCAGACTTCAGAATGCCTATCAGAGAAGATAAATTTAATTTGTGTCTCAGTTCATCTTGGCTGTTTCTCTTCCCTTCAATTATATGAGGGCTTTCTCCTCCCTCATCAATGGATCATTGAAACAGGGATCAATACATCAGCCCAAGATGACTGAAATATTTCCCTGAATAGATGGAGATATTCTCCTGGGTCTTTTCTTAAGCTTCTAGTGTGTTCTTTTAAATTATGCAAGTCGGAGGGGGAGAAGAGTAATGTACAGAGACCGACTTTTCTCCCCCTGGTTTCTCCCATGGGGAGAATCCTCTAGGTTGGTATCTTGTTCAGTTTCTATGCTGGCAGTGCTAAAATCTCTCTCTGATTTCTCAGACTTTTTCTGAGTGGAAATTGAAACAAAGGATAGGTGGACATTCATCAGGAGGTCTCTTAATTTTATCAAGAGCCAACAATGCATATTTAGGCAAGGGATAGAGGGGAAGGAATAGGCATATAGGACAGAGAGAAGGTAAAGGTTGGCATTGAGGAAGAACAAACTGGAGGATCCTGAAGAGAGAACAAGGGAGTAAGTACATTCTCCAATCCTCTTGCATGGAACAAGGTTTGTGCTTTTAATTTCTTAGATATCTCCAATCCATACTTCCTTCGGAGTTCTTTCTTTGATAAAAGCCCACAAAACAATGAACACAAGAGATCTTGTCCTATTTCCTTAACTTTGGAAATATAAATTCAATAGTAGGACCTTGCTTTAATCCAAAAACTTATTGGCCTAGTTTCCCCATTACCCAATTCATATATGGCCAATACATGCTACATTAGACAATGCGTTGTTTCTGTACCAGGGGGTGATATCCAAAGGGCTTCCAATTTCTTTTTTTTTCCCCCCACCATTAAGTTTATTGGTACATTTTAGGTATAAAATACACTTACATACATCATTGGGAACTTGTACCTGTACATGAGTATCTTGGTTCTTATTTATTTCCTCCTTCCCCTGCCCTCCCCTCATCCCCTCCACCCTTCCCTGTTTGCAAAGACCTTGTTTCCATTTTTTTCCCTTTCTCATATTTTTCCCCTCTTTCCCCTCCCCCTCCCACAGCCCTTGCCCCCCTAAACCTTTACTTCCTGTTACACAATATCAATTACACATTTTAAAAATTAAAATATCAATACCTAGGATACATCACCACAGATTTTACGGAATTTAAAAGGATATAGAAAGCATATTACAAAAATCTGTTTTGAAATAAATTTGACAGCTTCTAAGAAGTACCTTGGAAGACAAATTAATGAAATCAACTCTGGAGGAAACATAAAATTTGAATTGCACCTATTAAAGAAAGCATATTGCTAGCTTGAAAACATACCTATATGACAATAGCAACCTCGTATACATTTTAACTGATAAATTATATCAAACATTTAAAGCAGAAAAAAAAGGAACATTTCTCCCCTCATTTTAGGAAATCAACATTGTGCTAATCCTAAAACTGGATAAAGATAATAGAAGAAAAAAGTAT
>NW_004624860.1:4172083-4220469 GCF_000247695.1 Heterocephalus glaber | reverse complement strand
TTCCATCTCGTTTCCCTTTGGGGTTGCTGTAGGTGATCCAGAAGTCTGTTTTTGAGGCTTGTTTATGTGTCGTCTCATTTCCACGTGGGGGGGGCTGCTTCTGGCACCTGCATGGCTCACCTTCTCTGGCCTAGGAGGTAGAATGGTGGTGGGGGAGCTTCCTTCTGGGTGCTGGAACCAGCTCAGCTTCTCTGCCCTAGGAGCTTGGGATGGCGGCGGGGGAGCTTCCTTCCGGGTGCTGGGACTGGCTCAGCTTCTCTGACCAGGGCTTCCAATATCTAGTGTGCACCCCAATGGCAATTTCTCTGGGACTGAGACATGTCTGACCATACATTTCGTTTCAAATTAGAGATATGTTTCCAAATTCCTTGGTTAGTAGGCGCAACTCCCACACTAACTTTCTCTTGCTCTCTCCACAAAATATTCTCCATAAAGGTGGAGACACAGAGATGCTATGCTGCTTGTCCCTAAATAATACAGTAGATCTGGCAGCACGAACTAAGACACAACAGGAACTGCAAAAGCAATTCTCTAGTGAGACAATGGGAAATGTCAAGAGTCATTTCCTCAGATCTCAATTTCCACAACTTGGAAGTATATGAGAAGCCGAAGCTGTAGTACTCAGAGTGAAAGCATCAGTGTGTGTGGTCCAGAAATTCCTTCTTAGAAGTGGAGAGTCTCAGAATCTGGTGGAGCTCTGTTCTACCAGAAATAGTAGAGCTGGAACTGTTTGGAAAATGAAAGCTTAAATGGGAGGGGCATGGGATAGAAAAATAATTACTTAGCATTACAGTCAAAAACTACAAGTGAATAGATTTCTCCCAGATCTTTCCTCTCAGGAAGGGAAGTCCTTAAGGAAGAGAATGAGGAGCCCAGTGGCAGGAGGAGAGAGTAGAATCCTTCAAGATGAAAAGATGAAGAGAAAGAAACTGTTGCGACTGGGGTGGGGAATGGGAATAAGCTGTGAGAAAGTTTCCACTCAGCGGTGCGGAGTACTGAATAGTGTAAGAGGTACCCTGGGTAGGACAAGATCTATAGACAAACACGATAATGGGGCACGCATGTCACCATGTCCCAAACTTTTCCTCATTTTAGATTGGTATCTTTCTTATCCACAAGATTTCATCCTCCAGTGTGTGTGTGTGTGTGTGTGTGTGTGTGTGTGTGTGTAGGGTGTGTAGGGTGTGCATGGCTAATCAGACCAAAAGGAGCCTTGTATTATGCATGAAATTTGTTACAAATTTTTGACCCAAATTGGATTATTTCTCCCTATTACAATTGCAGAACTCAAGCAAAACGACAGCCAGTTATCCAATGAAGGAAAGTCTATTCTCCGGCTGGAGAATAAGTAGAAACGGGGAGAAATGACTCTCCCAGGTCAGATTCCCATGTGACAAAAGGATAAAGGTCCCTTTTAAGCCCCTCAATTTTAACAGAACAAAGAAAAAGGTGTTTGTTAAGGGGGGTAGGACTTTTGTGACTTTTTCTGGGGGAGCAGGAATGGGCCTTCACCTTCTTCTAGTCTTGTTTCAGTTTGCATCCGACGCTGACCCAGTCAGCGGTAATTTTTTTAGGACACTGTATTATAATGACACTGGTTTACAAAATGGCTCTGGGCCTGAGAGGGTGGAGTGTGGTGACAACAGGCCTCACATTCATCAGCTCTACATCCATTTCATACTATTCTTGCAAAGAAAGGAAAAGGGCAGAATTTTAATTATTTGCGCGCCATTTGGCCTGGGAATGTATAGGGACATAACCTTCTGGTGGTTTTCATATGGCAAATTGATGGCCTGATATTTATTTCAGAGTTTTCCAGGATTTTAATTTTCAGACTTCTTTGAAAGGTATATGAGACTCTCCATAAAAATAGTGAGTTAGAGCCAACCATCAATTTCTTTATTTCCTCTTCAATATTTTCTTTGTTCTTCTGTGTGTTTTGTCACTGCACCTCTGGGATAAAGGAGTTAGAGAAAGCATTGCACTTGGAGGTTGCATCTGGATGCACAGTACCATGAGGCCACTAGAAGGCAGGCTCCCTCCAGCAAACCCCGCACAAGGGCTGGAAATCCTGCTCAGATTTCCCGATGAAGGCATCACTTAAAAAGAAAGAAATGGCACAGCAGGTACTATGGAAAATGGAAAAGAGCTTAGCAGTTTCTTTTCTTTTTCTCTTTTGCTATTCTGGGGATCAAACCCAGGACCTTGCACATGCTAGACAAGTACTCTACCAGCTGAGATACACTTGGAAATCACAGAAAAAGAAGTGACACATGTTCAGGAAACAACTCCCTACACAGTGACGGTGGTTACCGCAAACGAAAGCAAACATGTACTATTTTTTTTTTAAAAGAAAGACTGGGGATATTTTATCTATGGAGTCTCAGCTTGTACCTGATCCAAACTTTGTTGAGAATATAGAAAAACAGTTGTTTGGGCAGAAAGTGAAGTACAGAATGATATGTTCTTTAAACCCAAATACTTAAATGACTATTTGAGTGAAACATACTTAATGACACCCTGGTGCCTTGTCTTCACCCACAATAGGTGATCGATGGGCAGTTTAGTGATGGCCAGTAATATGGGTTTCAGAGAAGATACTGCCTCTGTCAATTTCTGGTTTTAGACTTTGGATAAATACTTTAACTTTTTTCCCTTTGTTTTCTTCACATGGAAATGAGAATAATAGTACCTACTTCATAGAAGAGGACCCAGTCCATGGCAGGTTTCAAGTAAATACCTGCACACTGCTCCTATGCTTGGGTAGCGGTGCTCCAACTGGCTGCCAGGATTGGTAAAGGCAAGAGTTACGGTGAAGTGATATTGTCACGGAACTGAGGGAAGTGCCCAAGACAGGGCCACAGAGTAGGGGAATCATTTGTAGGAGAAAATGCAGAGCTGGGAAGGATGGGAACACACATTGCAGAAATCAGCTTGCACGACCAACTTAATCTGCAGTAGGACTGAACTTCATACGCTGTCTTGGTTATCCTGCTCCGGACCTTTTATAGACTTCATATTATATAGCTTTATGTGTAATTAAGGAACCCAAAACAAACTCTCATCTTTTGAGCTTTGGCCATTAACATGCACTAACGACACTCCCATGTAGGTGATATGGTTATCTCTGTCATACTGATGAGGAAACACAGCTGTTGGGCTGATAGATATGACTTTATCCATTTATAAGTAAAGTGGCACTATCCTAGTATCAAACATGGTGATTAATTAAATTGCTGTGGCTTATGTCTGTACTTTTATTTTAAAAAATGGAAATGTCTTTATTCATCTCAACATTCCATGCCTGCTTAACTATATACTGCTCTAGTTCATACCCTAGTCCTTTGCACCCTCAGGTCTTTCTGCTCAAGTATTTTTTGTATGCTATGTCGTAGTTGCACATCAGTTAGGTTATTGGGGCTCACTCTATCTCTGTGATGTGGGCATTCAAGGCTATACACTTCCTTCTTGTCACTGCTTTCATTGTGCCCCATAAGTTCTTTTATGTTTAGTTCTACAAACTGTCTTATTTTTTCCTTGATTTCATCTGTAACCTATTGTTTACTTAAGAGTATATTGTTTAGTTTCCATGCATTAGCATAATTTCTATGTTTTCTTTTACTGTTGATTTCTAACTTCATTGAGCTACGATCTGGTACTATACATGGTATAATTTCAATTCTTTTACATTTACTTTAGGCTGATTTATTGGCTAGCATGTGGTGCATTTTGGAGAAAGTTCCATGTGCTGCTGAAAAGAATGTGTATTCTGATGTTGTTGGGTGTAACACTATATTTATTAAGTCTGTTTGTTCAAAAGTCTTGTTCAACTCTTACAATTCTTTTTTTTTGATACCAGGCATTGAACTCAGAACTTTGTGCTTGCGAGGCAGGCATGGGAACCACTGAGCTAAATCCCTGGCCCTCAACTCTTACAATTCTTTGTTGACTTTTTGCCTAGTAAGACCCTGTATTAATATTAAAGGAAGTGAAAGTGGGTGTAGATGTAGCTTTGTGGTACAATGCTTTCCCAGTACATATGAACCTTTAGGTTCATGCCTTACTAGTGCAATTTTGTTTTTAAATTTAAGGAGCTTAGATGATATTGGAAGGTAAATTCATGGAAACCTGTCCACAGGCAAGTATTTGTAGGGTCCACGAATTAATTGCAAAGAACTTGTAATTCCCTTATCCTTTCCTTATTCATTGTCATGTTCTCTTTCCTTTCCTTACAGAATAACTACTCTGCTAAAAAGAAAAATATATCTGACCTTTTGTAGGAAAATGGATGTACATTGAAACTATAATGTAAAGTGAAATAAATCAGACACACAAACCTAAATATTACATGGTTTCTCTTATATGACAAATCAGAAATATACATGAATTAGGGGACAAAATAAAAGGTAGCTAATAGGAAATGGAGATCTTTTGTAAATTGAAAGGCAGCCAAGAGATGGGGAAGTAGGCGGGGAGGTAAAAAGAATTGAGACGCTGTAGACATCCACCAACTCCCCACAGTGAATGCAATCATTATGTACTGAAAACATGTACAATAAAGAGAAAACTTAAAGATATGACTTCTACATAAAGCATTGGGTTTGACAGGGTAAGGTAAATGCCTATGGCAGGGTGAGGGGCAGCAGTGGTTTGGCACAAGGTGGAATAGCTCAGCAGGGAGCAGGGTGGGCATGCAGGTGTCGTAGGACAGTGGATTTAGAGCCCAAGCCAAGTGAGGACAGTGTGACCATGGTGGAGGGAAAGCATCTGGCATCAAGAACACTGTGATGGTGTCAGTGCCTACACACAGCACTGGCGTGGGACAGAGTACTGGCGGATAAGAAGATTGAGAAGTGTGTCCACAAAGGGCAGGGGCCTGGTGTGGAAAGTCAGATTCTGAAAGCGAAAGAGAACATCTGTGTGGAGGGTTGAATGAGTACAGAGAGCCTGAGATGAAGCAGGGTGAAAAGGGCATGAATGCATGAGGTCAGTTTTCACGGGGAGTCAGAGTCCAAAATGAGTCAGGAGAGGGATCTTGCAGAATTAAATGAGCAAATGAGATAAAGATAATTAAAACGGATTTCTCATTGTCACAGAAACAAGTTAAAAATGTGGACATTGAGCAAACTAAGATGAAACCTGTTGTACTGCTTTGAGCTTAAGAGGTATTAGCATGAACTCATAGATTTCCATACATAGACATAGAGAAATCAATATAGAAATAAAATAGAGACATATGTAGAGGTGTGTGTGTGTGTGTGTGTGTGTGTGTGTGTGTGTGTGTGTGATGTGCAGGAAGGAGAGATTTAAGAGGGGAGTAGAGTAAGGAGAAACCGGGCATGTTTGGAGCAGGCCTGTGGAAATGTTCCATGGGAAAGATTAAATTTTTGGAGTGTTTCCCTCTTGGCCCAGGGCAAAAACACCCTATTTAGAGTTCCATGTATGTTTGCCCTTGTGTACAACTGATTCAATCTTAATTATCTCGGGGCCGGGGATTCAGCTCAGTGGCTTCACCGTCTGCTGTGCAAGCTCAAGGACCCGAGTTCAATCCTCGGTACAAAAAAAAAAAAAAATTTAATTATCTCCTTAAAAATAGGTGATGTGTACCTGTAGAGCTATGTATTGAAATGGTGTGGGATGGAAGGGACAGAGAAGTATGAGATGAAAACCCACTCTCTCTTTAACGTTCAATAAAGAGAGCTGCTTTCAGGGGTCTTGGAGGTGTTCAGCAGCAGAATAATGGCGGTGCGTGGAGGAATCAATCACCGGCAACAGCGGAAGGCAGGGAGCACAGTGCAGTTCAGCAGGCATTGAATTTGCACCGTGCCTTCCCTACCCCACTAGGGGGAGCTGACTCTTGAAAAGAAGGGAAGCTGACGTCTTCGTTTGTGGCAACAAACCTCGCAGAATGTGGTTCCTAGACTGTGCCTGAGAGCAGCGACAAATGAAGTGAAAACTACATGCACAAATGTTTTGTCCAGTGGGATGATTTGTAAGTAACAGTATTTGTACACAGAAGCACATGTTCCTTTTTCCATTTCCTTAATTTTTTTGATTTATTCTATTTCAATTTTTGTTTTTATTAGTACATGTTTGCAGAATGTGACGCTTGTATTCCTCACAGGGAGCGGGTACCTGTACGCGATGCATCTTAATTCTTCTTTCATCCCCTTGGCTCCCCTTTGGCATTGTGTTCAGAGTTTACAGTTCTCAGGAAAGACTTCTCCAGTTGCTTGCTTCCTCTTTTTCTCCCTTCCTGTTTCTTCCTTTTGGCGTGTGTATGGACATTTCTGTAACACTGGCCAGCTGCATTGCATGTGTTTTGAGGCCACAGTTTTCATGGACTGATCCCGGGGAATGGATCTCTGTCTACTGACCCCGTGCTCCCACCTCGTGGCTTCCGATTCTCTTGAGAAACTTCTCCCAGGCACTGCGCTATTTACTGTGGCTGCTCTCGTCTTGTCGAACACCTGGAGAATTTACTACATCTTTGGTTTTCGTTCATGACATATTTTAAAGAGGGATAAAACACATTTTCCCAAGAAAGTAGGTCTCTTCTCAGCATGGCTGCAGAAATCACTTACGCTGAACTGAGGTTCAAAGCTGAATCCAAGCCCTCAGGCCCCGACCCGGACTCGCCTGCAGGTAAAGAAAAAGTTGTATCTGCCAGCATTAATGATGAGGTGATGGTGAGCACAGAATCTTTGAATGCGGTGGGTGAGGTTGATTGCTGCTTCTTTCGCCTGATGAGTCCAGGAAACATCTCTGGATTGTGCAGAGAAGGGTTGGGAGGGCAAGGAGTTACAAAGCAGGAAAGAAAAGATTTGGGGTATTTTCTTTACTCTGACCATTTGGAGAAAACTGTACTTTGCTTCTTGCTATTACCCTCTGCATAGAGATGTACATGGATAGGTATATATTTTTTTTTCTAAAAATGAAATCATATCATATAATACTGAAATTTTTTCCTCTCCACATCCTTTCATAGGTTTAAGAAAATGGTTTCTGTTCACTTGGCACTTTTCTCCCTCACTGAACTCAAGGACCCTTATAAGCTAGGTCAGTGCTGTCCCAGGGCAGCACCCTAAGGTGGAGACTGAAAAACTGGCCTTAACAAAGGTGTGAAGTATGATTATAAAGATGCTTGCTATAGCAATTAAAGCTGTCAAGTGGACACAATCTTTCATATATTTAAAAGTACAATGAAATACTATGCAAACTTAATAAAATGTGGTAAGAATACACAGTAATATCAAAAATGTTCACAATAACCGTGAAAAAGAATTAGTAGGTCAGAAATCAATATATATATTTTGTCATTTATGAAGGAAAATGTACCTATGTGTATATACACTTTTAAAATACTGAAAAGATGTATACAAAAGTATTGATTTTTTTCTCAATGGGATATTATGTGTTTTGTGTAGTTTCAATAAAGTACATCATTATTTCTTTCACATTCCTATTTGTTAATATTTTTAATTCCACATTATTAGTAATTATGTGTCAGGCAAGGGAGAAAGAGGGAGAAGAAGAGGAAATAAGGATAGAATTTATTACTCATGAAACTAATTTGGCTTCTCCTCAGTTCCCAAAGAGAAGACCAGCCCTCAGAGAAGTAATCTTTATTTTCCCAAGATACTTCTTGTCCCATTGCTGCTATTCATCCTTTTGTCCATCGTATTCACTGTTGCTTTTATCAGTAAGTATGCCAGCTGAATCAAGAGGCCACCTTCCCCCTAAAAGAAGAGAACGTGTCCACTAGAAACTCACATTTAACAAGGGGCTTATCCAGATATATGAAAAGAAAGTTTAGTTTAGGGAGATAAAATTCAGGGGAATTCGCTGGGGATTTTGCTGTTTCTTCCATTAGACTCTGTGTGAAGACATGTACTTCTTTTGTAGGATTTATAAAGCCAGCCCTATTTGAGTACACAGGCACTTGTCATCTGGGATGAGCAGGTAGACAAGACAAAGATGGAAAGAAGTATTCTAGAAAGATTTGTGACATGAATATCCTTCCAATTATTTCTGTCAGGCTCAAGAATGTATGTGGTCTAAAACCCAATTTAACAAAGGTATGGGTTTCTGCAGATATTGGCTTACAGTGCGTGTCAGCTGGAATGACACGGACAGCTGGGGCCACATTTCTGCCTTCCCTGGCCAGGCCAGCCTGGGTGTGTTCATGTGGCACCATGCAGACTTCCAAGGCTGAGCTGGCCACACCAGGGCATCTTGAGATCTCAACTCAGATCTTGCATTGTGCTGCTTCTGTACATTCTGTTGATCACAGGGAGAACTAAAAGCAGCCTAGGTTCAAGTGGTGGAGAAATAGTTTCCATTTCCTGATTGCGGAAGGTGCAAAGTCACACTGAAAAGTAGTGTGGAGACAGGGAGGGTTGAAAACTGTGGCCATTTTCACAGGTTATCACAGTCACGGAGAGCCACTAAGGAATTTTAAGTAGGGATTCTATCACATTTGAGTTGTAGAAGTATGCTTTTACAGATGTTTGAGTATGGAGGTAAAGAGAGAATTTAGAAGGCACATTCATAATCCAATTGAGAAATAGAGCATCATCTAAGACAGTGTTATTGAAGAAAGAGAAGAGATGGTGGCTTTGAATGATAAAGGAGATAGAGCTAAGGATGTAGGGTCTTGGTGAATATTTAAATCTCAGTATTAAAGAACCCTGGGATGTTATGTATGACTCTGATATTCTGACTGAGTAAACTCAGCAGTCATGAACTTGTTAGAAAAACGTAGACCACTTAAGACAAGTAGCAGGTTTGGGTTGGAAGATAATTTAACCTTTGGACTTGTTGAGTTGCATTTTAAATGTGCATCCTACCAAGAGATTTCAGTAGAGAGGTCTAGAATTGGAAATCATTCACCCACAGGCAGCTGGTAATACAACAGGAATATATATGGTATCACTCAAGAAGATTTAGTTTGAGAATGAAAGATAGGGATGGACTCTAAGGAATATTCCATTTTAAGAGACACAAGTAGAAGAAATAGAGCTTATAAAAGAGTAGATGAAGCAGCTTGAGAAAGGTGGGACAGAAACATCAAAGTGCAGCATGCCAGGAGTTAGGCAGGAGGAGAACTGCGGTCTGGTATTGTGAGACATCCCATAGGCTGAAGATGAGTCAGCAGACCCGAGACAGTACTGAAAACTTAATTCAAGAAAGGTTTTAGTGAAATGGTGGGAACAAAGGCCAGAATGATGGCATTCAAGGAACAAATATCAAGGTTAGGTTTAAGGGGAAAAGGGATAAAATTCACTTTATAGGGGGAAAGGTGAGTTACTTATAAATTGAGGAAGGCAGGTTAGTGTGGGTTACGGAGGAGTAAGGGTCAGGTCATGTGGAGAGAGTTAAAGGATAGAAGAGGAAAAGAGCAATGTTCCTCAGTCAATTTTTTAAAAAAATTTTCTATTCAACCCAAAATGGCTCATATTTAGCTAATTTTTTGCTCCCCCAAAGTCTCAGTCTATGAATCCTTCAATGCAAGTATTTGTCTGCCTATAATCTTCCCACCCTAAGATTGACCCTTTGGGTGCATCTTACATTAAGTATTGAAAGAAAATATGGCAAGTCCTTCTAGATTCGTTATGATGGAACTCCCATGTCGTCTTTCAACTACTGATCATTCAGCTTTTTCTAGAAATATCTATGGATTCCTCATCAGCAGAATTAGGACTCCACTAACTCTTGGAGGAGGGTAAAACTTCCCCAGTCAGACTCTGTCTACTTAAGTCATTGGGCTTTTCTACATTATGTTTCTGTAAGGAATGAAAGAAAGGAATAGTAGAGAGCACAGTCATAATGCTTGCAGGAAAATGAATGTTTTTATTGTATTTTCTAGTTTTCTTTCAAAAATATACTCAGCTTCTTGAAGAAGAGACAATTGTCAAAGAAGGCACACAGAAGCACACAGAACTGGAATGTAAAAGAAGCAATTCAACCAAAAAAGGTAAAATTTTTCTTTGCCTAGAATTCAGTTGCTAAAAATAGTATAAAAGGATCCCATGTCAGTATTTCCAATAAGATTCCCAGGTAGATCATATTAAGAATGTAGTCTCATGGTCATTAAAAGCTACAAATGTACAATTACATGGGACCTAAAGTTCTTACATGTGTACATTCACTTGTGCAAGGCTTGATTGTTATTGTGGTTTTGGATTTCTTTAGTCTTTGTTTCATTTTGAATGTTTTATGGACATTGCTCTTTCTCACATCTTAGTTATAAACATATGATGAAAATAATGATGCCTCACTTCTTAAAAGTATTAATTATTTCCATTTAAAAATCTATATATTAAATAACATTTTATATTTATAAAAATTGAGTGTATGACATAAAAGTTCCAATTTTAACCCCACCCCATACACAGAATATTTTGTATTCTTAGCATCATGCATGAATAAGGGTATTTGTTACTTCTGTTGAGCAAATATTGATGTATTATCCCTAAGTAAAGTTCATGTTTGTGTGTGTTTGTGTTCCAAAACACCCTAGAAAGAAGTATCCAGATTTTTTGACCAAAATAACATGTGAAAGTAGACATCAAGATTCATGTAACTTATATGACGTAATTGTGGATGCTTGGTTTTTCTCCTATATCAATTACTAATGCCTTCAATCATTTATACCTTTGGATATTCACTTTATATTTTGGATTATAATCTATTATTACTTCATTTATCTTGTTTTCCTAGCTCTGGAGAGAGCAAGCTCTTTAACTTCTCTCCTGTGTCCCTTTGACTTACTTTCTATGTAATTTCAAGGACTTAAAATGTGTTAAGGTTTGTTTGTTTTTGTTATTGTCAATTTGTATCCTATCTTAGAATGTGTTCTCTTGGCAGTGGTAAAAATGGGTATTCTGTAACTTCATGGAGTGTTCTAAAACTCTTAAATAGATTCTATTGGTTGATGATTTTATTGAATTCTTAACTGTTCTTGCTGATTTTCTGTATGGTTTTCCCCACTTATAATAATGTGTTCTTCCACTCTCCTTTCACTTGTATCAGTTTTTACTTAATGTAGTCCACACCCCTACTGTTTGGCACATACTCATTTAACATTATGATATGGGACTCTGTTTTTTGGCTATCTTGTCTCTGTTGTTCAATGGGTGATTTCTATTGCTCCGTTGAACAATTTACATGTGTCTGTACCACCAGCAGCCACCTGCTGTTGGGTCTATTCACTGAATGTTCAAAAAGTTACTCCATTTTTCAGTGAGAAAATTTCTACTTGATTTTTCTCTTTATGTTCTATTTCTTTTCTGAGTCTATAGTATCATTTCTCTTAAAAATGCTTAACTTCTTTTTGATGAATTTTTATCATGGTTAATTTAAAATCTTTATCACATAATTCTAATATTTTCATTATCTTGGTTACTGACAATTATTTATTTTGAGAACTTCCTGTCTCTTGTAGACTGTTTTCCATTCCACCCTGGAAATTTTTGTATTATGTTCTGAGTCTGGGTTTATTGAAGCAGTAGGTTTGCTCTGGCTTTCTCTCATACTACTTCTGCAGGGAAAAGGAACCCTGCCCCATTACCACCTAAGAAAGTAGACTTGGCTTCCACATACCAGGGACAAGCTCTGCTTATTATGTCTGGAATGATGGCCATTCCAGCTTCTACTTTGGTATTTTTAGAGTTCTTAATACTTTTTTTTTTTTAGTTCTTTTATTGGTACATTTTAGGTATACAATTCGTTTACATTTATCATTGGGTGTTTGTACCTGTACATGATATATCTTGGTTCTTACTTTTTTCCCCATTACCTGTGTGCCCTTCACCCCCTCCACCCTTCCCTATTTACATAGATTTCATTTCTATTTTTTTTCTTTTCTCATAGTTTTCCCTTTCCGTCCTTTCCTTTCCCCTTCCCCTCCCTTCACTCCTTCGTCTTTGGACATTTTTTCCTATTTCAAATTATCAATTATTCATTTTAATCATTTTAACCCTTGTTTACACTATCTGTTTCTCAAACTGGAGAAACTATTTGGTATTTACAACATGTATGTCCTATTTATTTCACCTAAGAGTATGGCCTCAATATACATCCATTTAGCTATAAATGACTCTAGTTTTTTGGTCTTTATGGCTGAGTAGTATTCCATTTTATAAAAAAACCACATCTTCTTTATCCAGTTTCCAGTTGATGGGCACTTGGGCTGCTTCCAAACTTTAGCTATCACAAACCGTGCCGCTATGAACATGGGTGCACATATATCACTGTGGTATAATTCTTTTAATTCTTTTGGGAAGATACCCAGCAGGGGAATAGCTGGGTCAAATGAGACCTCTAGTCCTAGTTCTTTGAGGTATCTCCATACTGACTTCCACAGTGGTTGCACCAGTCTGTACTCCCACTAGCAATGGAGAAGGGTTCCTTTCTCCCCACAACCCTGCCAGCATTTGTTATTGGTTGATTTCTTGATAGCAGCCATTCTTTCTGGGGTGAGGTGGAATCTCAGTGTTATTTTCATTTGCATCTCTCGAATGACCAGTGATGTTGAACATTTTTTCATGTATTTGTTTGCTGCTTTTACTTCTTTGTCTGAGAAATGTCTGTTCATTTCAGATGCCCATTTTTGAATTGGGTCTTTGAATTTGCGGGATCTGATTTTTTTCAATTCTTTATATATCCTAGATAGTCTAGGTACAGCTGCTAAAAATTTTTTCCCATATTGCAGGTTGTCTGTTAGCTCTGTTGGTGGTTTCTTTTGAAGTGCAGAAGCTTTTTAATAAGATGAGATCCCAGTTGTTGATTCTTCATACTTTTAATAACATACCCTTTTTCAAGTGGTTTTCTTTTATTGCACTTTTATGTCCTTATTCCCAATGAAGACAAAGTCTGGAGCTGTTGCCCAAAGAACTGGGAGTCATTTAGTTCCCACTGCTATTTCTACTCAACCAAATCAAAATCATGGCAAGAGAGCAACGAACGCTGCTCTAGCATGGAGGCTCATCTGGTGGTGATCACCAGCGAAGAGGAGCAGGTACTGTGCAAGAGACAAGAGAGGTGTAGTCCATCTGTCTGTTGAAGGTCTACTTTTGCTACAAAAGAGGTGGCTCTTACTGTTTTAAGCACTCAACAGTTTACTAACTAGGTGTCATTTCAATGTGTTGATTCTGATATTGAATACATTTGATAAAATTGTTGTTTTTATATTTCCTGTTATATTATTTTATAAAAATTAATGAAAAAAGCAATTTTTCATCACCTCTATTTAAATAATTGGTTAAGATATGGTGTTGTGGCCGAAGGATTTCAATAAAAGACATGGGAAAGGCCCCTCAGCATTGACATTCTGTGCCTTTTTTCTGTTTCTGTAAAACTAATGAACCCAAAGGAAATAGGGAATTGTGAAAGATTTCTCATGGGAGTTGACTGGAAAGATGAAAATAGAGTCCACCAAAAAAATGTATACACATGACAGGAAAAAAAAAATGTGTGTAAATATTTTAATACTAAACTCATTGAGGCATCATGAGATTAATACAAGTTACTTTTGGCCTTTACAATTACAAGAGATGTTCAAAGTGGTGGTCATTAACTCCAGACATTTATTAGTATGGCAAACTATGGCTTGGGTAACCTTGGTCATGTGCATTTTCAATTTTTTCTCTAAAGGCTGGCAGTATAGTGGGTTTTCTTCTATATATGACATCCTCTAGGGGTCCCCACATCAGGGAAACACCATTGGTTGAAAAAACATCATGCTATTTTTCTTTTCCTGAAGTGTATATACATTTTTTTGCAGACTCTGTATATCTTCCTGAAATTCAGTGTGTTAATTCAGTAAGTAAATATTTTAAACATTGTGAACTGCTTAACAGAAAAGAGTATTAAACTGAATAGGGAAATAAAATTAAATCATATGAGTCAACATCAACCAGAAACACAAAGTATTTCTTAAGTTATAGTTGAAGAAAAAATGATTAAATCTGCAAATATTTTCTCACATATAACTTTGAAGAATAACATCTTTTAGTGATAAAACAGGAGAAGTGACTCTGAAATAAGTTCGCTGTGATCATAGATGGACTTTACTTCCATGTGGAATGAAAATCAGGCTCACAAATGATGTATGTGATGCTAACCTGCTCTTCCAGAGACTTCTTGGTGACTCTATGTAGCTGTCCCTCGAACCTTTCCTTTTCTTCTCATTTGCTACCACCATTAAAATTAATTTCAAATATCACACTACACCCAAAATATATAGTTAAATGTTCATCAAAATTTAAGAAAATGTTTAGGTATAAGGCAATGCTAACTGATTTGATCACTACACAGAGTATACATATATTGTCACACTGTATCCTACCAATTTTTACAAGTATACAAATAATTAAGGTTTGAAAATAAGTATAATTATTTTTTTAAAAAGCAAAGTAACTCAATTCTGGGTGAGTACTGTAAGGCTATGCTTCTTTTTGTTTTCTTTTCTTAGCACTTCATAACCCAGTATATGAAAACTAACACTGCTTATTATGTGGGGCTGTCAGACCCACACGGCCAGAGACATTGGCAATGGGTGGATCAGACTCCATACAATGAGAGTGCCACGTGAGTATAGAATTAGATCTTACTAGTCCAGGAAAATAGGAATTAGTAGACAATTCTGAGATCTAACAGTAGTTCAGATTCCACAATCGTTGCATTAAAGAAAGAAAAAACCTATTGTGATATAAAGGACCAGGGTGCAATCTTTTCTTCATGTAAAGGAAGGAGCTCCATGCACTGATGGTCCCTGGGGAACTAGATGTGAGGATAAGCAGGTGGAGGAGACCCTTTGGGATATCTGCTGGGGGACTTTTGGTGCACCTGGGTAGGCACAGATGTGGGCACACTTTCCAAGGAAAATGTCTGAGATGCAGGTGAAAGAGGAGCTGCATGTGCAGTGGGGAGGGCTGGCTTGGGTGTGTATTACCCAGACCTCCACTGAGTCCAGCCCTAGTTCCTTTACTGTCTCTGACCCCTTTCAAAGCACTGTTGGGTTTTTTTCCCTTTCAGATTCTGGCATCTTAATGAGCCCAATAACAGGAATGAACATTGCGTTATACTAAACCATCGTGGAAAATGGGGCTGGAATGATGTCCTTTGTGATAGACCTCAAGGGTCAGTTTGTGAAATGATGAATATCTATTTAATGGATGCATCATGATACAGAGAGCTAATAAAGTTTTCCTGATGTGTAAGGAATGTCCATAGAATTTTAGTGAAGTGGTCAACTATTCCACTTATGAAAACTTGTTAGCATGCTTATGTGTTTATTTACTTATGTACTTGTTAAAAAAAATAAGCATTTATTGAGCATTTTGCATGTGCCACAGACTATACCGGAGTCTGATATTTGTGCACGAAGCTTTTCTGTCTAATTGACAAGGTGTATTAACTGATATAATTCTATATGGTTCCTCCACTTATTATTTCTTCTTTTTGTCCTTTACTTTTATTGATGTATAATTGTCAACTTAAACTATATGTTTTAAGTTACAAAATGCTTATTTGATATACATAAATACTGTGTATATTGCCACAATATATATTACCACAATCAAGTTAGTTCACATCTTTATTACTTACCATAGTTACCTATTTTGTTTTACTAAGAATATTTAGGATCTCCATAAGCGTTTCACTTATAAAATGTAATACTGTTAACCACTGTCACCATGATAGCATGGATGCCCAAAAGTTATTGTTTAACTGTCACATATGTCACCATTTCCCCACTTCTACTCCATTTTAGCCACCATTCTACTCTGTTTCTAGGAGACTGACTTTCTGAATTCTACAAATAAGTGTGATTATACAGTATTTATCATTCTTTGTCTGACTTATTTCTCTAGGAATGATGTCCTACACATTCTCTATGTTGTTGCAAATGAGAAGACATCCATTTTAGGGTGAAATAATATCCCAGTACGTGTGTGCTTGTGTGTGTGTGCAGAAAGTACATTTTCATATTTCCTTTATCTATTCATCCATCAACAGACACTTTGCGTTCATTTCTTCCCTACTGCTGATAATACTGCAATGACTATGGAAGTCTAGATGTCTCTAGAGAGTGATTGTATATATTTTTATATATTTCTAGAAGTTGGATTGCTAGATGTAATGGTAGTTTTTTTGAGGAACCTCTGAACTGTTTTGCATAGTGGCTGTACTAGTTTACTCTCTCATCCACAGGGCACAAGGATGCCTTTTTGTTCACCTCCTTGCAAACACTTGTCTGCTCCTGTCTTTTGATAATATCATCCTAAGACATGTGAGTTAGTATTTCATCTTGTTTTGTATGGCTGAATGTGATTTGTTCCTCCAAAGTTTCATGTTTTGAAGGCTGACCCTCAATTTGGTGTTGGGACCATTAAGAAGTGGAGCCTTTTAAGTGAGAAGTTGTTGGGTCATGGAGCTCTTTACCCTTGGAAGGGAATATGTAGTTTTTCTCGGTCCAGAATAATGCTGGCCTTTTTTAAATCAGTATTTTATAGGTTTTAATGTACAGATGTTCACCTCCTTGGTTTAACTTATTCCTAAGCATTTCATTCTGTTTGATGACTGGAAATAGGATTGTTTCATCTATTTTATTTTAAGACCATTCGCAATTAGTATACAAAAATGTGACTGACTCTTTAATATTTACTTTATATCACACAATTGTACTGAACTCATTTATTAGATCTAATAGCACTTGTATGTGAGTGTTTGTATATACTATGTAAGACTTTCTCTATATAAGATCATATCACCTTCAAACATACAGTTCTCTTTTTCCTTTCCAAATTTGGAGCCCTTTAAATTCTTTTTCTTGTCTAATTTCTCTGGCTAGGCCCGTGAGTAGTATGTTAAATAAAAGTGGTAGAGTGGGCACTCTTATTTTGTTCTTGATCTTACAGGACATATTAGAAATTGAGTTATGATGTTAACTGTGAGCTTGTTATCCATAGCCCTTTTATTTGGAGGCAAATTTCATTTACACTTATTGTGTTGAGTGTTTTTATTATAAATGCATGTTCAATTTTACAAGTGACATAAACTGATAATGAAACTATTAGGAAGATGGAGTTCTAGGAGATGGGGGGAAGGATTAGGGATGTTGGAAATGATAGAACATGAAGAAAGTAAGCTGTGTGTGTGCATGCAGTTGTCACGATGAAACTCATTTTTCTGGGTAGTTAAGATGCTCTATATAAATAATCGTCAAATGCTTCATCTCATTCAAACACTTAAACTTATGTAATTTTTATCTCTCCTTCTGTTAGTATGTTCCACTCATTGATTTCTATGTTATTCACTCTTCCATCCCAGGAATGAATGTCACCTGATCATGGTGTGTGATCCTTTTAGTTTGCTGTTGAACCAGTTTGCTGGTATGGGAATTTTTGCATCTACTTTCATCAGGGATACTGGCATGTGATTTTCACTTGTTGTTATACTGCATGGTGTTGAGGAACAGAGAAGAATTAAGGCCTAACTACACAAAGGAGAAAAGCTGAGCTCCAGGGTGACTGCATATTAGGGAAAAGTTAAGAGAGCTGAGATTAAGTTGTTCACCAGAGAACATACTGATGCACATTGGAAACCAGAGAAATCTTGTGTTATGTTGATTGCTTGTGCCTGTGTTTGAGTGAATAAAAATGAGATAAGCCAAAGGCTCGGGACTCCTCTGTCTGCTAGAGGTATGAGGCCCCTGGCTGCCTGCATGTTGAGCTGACTCTGTAGTTCATCCTCCTTTGCCTCTGGGTCAGGGAAGGACTAAGTAGTGGGCCTAGGTCCCGAAGCAAGGTGTGCCAGGAGAAGTTGCAGGACAGGGGGCCCCCAGGGTGGGGCCTGAACTTGGCCTCACCCATAGTGTGGTATTCATTCTTTTTCAAAGATGCGTTTTGATTTGTCAACCAAGCTATCTGTGTTTTAACTTTTATTTTTTTGGTATTGCTTTTTTACTGATTTGATCTTCTTGTATATTATTAGTTTGTTCCAATTTTTTATTTCTTCATTGTTCTGTCTTAGTAGATTATATTTCTAGGCCCCACTGGAGTTCCTTTGGGTTATTCAATTTGCTGGTGAATAATTGTTCATCATAGTTAATTATGGTTGTTTTAAAATTTTATGGTATCTGTTATGGTATCCTTTTCATTTAGAATTTTATTTAATAGAGCTCTGTCTCTCTTTTTCCTTTATTAGTCAATTGCAGTTTCATTAATTTTATTTATTGAGAAATCCAAAACTTAGTTTTATTTATATTTTCTATTTTCTAGTCTTTTATTTATTTCTATTCTATCTTTATTTTTTTATTTGCACATTGGGATTATTTTGCTCTTCTAATTCCTTATAGACTCTCATGTATTTCTACTGTAATCTTTACTTTTTCCTTACAGTCATTTTGGACTTGCTTTTCTTTATCCAGTTAAGGTGTTGATTTGGGGGCTTTTTCCTTCACATACACATTTCTAGCTATAATGTTCATTTTGCTGTATCCAATTAAGCATTTGCTGTATCGAATAGGTTTTATTTTGTTATGTTTCTATTTTGCTTTGTCTCAAGATAGTTTTTAAGTTCTCTTTTGATTTCTTCTTTGAATCATTAGTTTTTCTGTATGGTTTTGATTAATTTCCCCTTATTCCTGAATTTTTCAGTATTTGTCTGTTACCGAGTTCTACTTTTGTACCACTGTGATCCAAAAAGGTACTTGATATGATATTTCTCTTCTTGGGTGTGCTTTCTGTTACACGTTCTACATGGAGAATGTTCTATGGATGCATAAGAATTACTTTTCTTCTATTCTGATCATCAGAAATGTTTTGCACATATAAGTAAGATCTGTTTAGCACGGAGTGGACTTCTAGTCTGCTGTTGCCTTATTGAATTTCTGTATATATGATATATCCACTGTTCAGAGAAGGATATTAAATTCTCCTACTATTGGTGTTTTCATTGTTTGTTTTTTTTTTAGTTAGTATTTTCTTTATGTATTTAAAGGTTCTGATGTTCAGTTCACAACTAAATTCAATTGTTTTATTTTCTTGTTAAACAACACTTTTATCATAATATAATGATGTTGCTTTTTTTTTAGTTTTTGACTTAAAATTTGTTTATTTCTAATTAAGAGTGGCATACCCTGTTGTCTTATGTCTACTATTTATATAGATTAACATTTCCCATCACTCAGGCTCAACTCATGATTGTGTTAAGGCCAAATCATAACTTGATCATATTTAAATTCAAGTTATTTTTATACAGTTTTGGTTTTATGTGTTGTATGTAGAATTTATGTTTACTTCTCAGAAAATAACTTAGACATTCTGAGGGAAATTTATTGATGATGTGCTTTCTCTATTATTGTTTCTGTAACATATGGAAATGGAGGAAGTGGAAAAAAACACATTTTACTAAGTCCCTTTGACGGTCACAATAGAGAGTGTTTGAACTGGAGTGAAATGAAACAACACTGAGTTATGAGTCAGAGGTGGAAACCTTACACTTTATCAATGTGTTTCAGTGTCTCCTTTCACCCTGGTGTGTCACTAAATCAATGGTTGTGTGATTTGTGTTTAAAGAGTGATATTAAATTGAAAACCATCTTAGCTGAACTTCAATCAATAAACAGAGTCATGAGTAAAAATAAATTAGTTATTGTTTCAAGCCACTTAGGTATTGAGTGATTTCTTATCAGCAATATAGTACTGATGCATTTTTAAACTTATATTGTACTTTTGGGGCCAAGATTCTGCAAAATAATAAACCATAATCGACTACATCTCTAAAGTATTAACATCAATTTTAAATTGAGAGTATATTAATTTTGCCATTAGTGAACAAAATGAAAATTGCACTGTTTTTTGTGTGTCACTTAATATCAAGTTTCATATAGTGGATATATTACATTAGGTCATATGTGTGTATTTCTTGTGTGAACAAATGTTCAATGTAAATGTATATACAATGATTGTGTATTCTTAAATATGTGCAAATATTGTTTTTATATTACTATTCAGCTCTAGTAGTTAGAAGATGAAATAAAGAAACAGTTTCACTACATATAGAGATACATAAAGAAAGTACGTTTCTGTGTTGGTTTATTTGCCATATGTGTGTTGAATCTGTATCTTAGAATTGTAGCTTTCACTTTCATCCTTATCAATACTCATAAAACTATAAGCAAATAAACCTAAAACCACTTCTAAATCTTTCTGGACAATCTGCTACTGAGTAAATAAATGGAAGAGCAGGAAGAAACTTTGTGGAATGTCCAGTATTAGGGAAAATACTTTTGCTAACTGAAATTACAGTGATCAATCTCTATGATTTTTCTGAATGTGGAAATACACTGACATCTAACTACCTTTCGGGGCACATTTGATGTTAATGTTTTTTAGATGACCTAGTTTCTGACACATGGATTAATAGTTTGTTCTTTGCGTACATGAAAATCATCAAGTGTACGCACTGTATTGGAGAGGAACTCAACATCTCAGGGACAGAAGAATGATGAGACGCAATTTAAGTATATTAAACCAATTATGCAATATGAGTGTGTGATGAAATGCTATGAACACACAGTGAACTGCTCAGCAACAGTTAAAATTGTTGCAGGTGAAATTTTGCAATGAGGAATCAGTATGGAGGACTGTGGTGCACATTCCTACTTATCTCTTCTTCCTCACAAAGAAAGCTTCAACATTGTGTAAAGTCGATTTCCTTCATGAAGCCCAAGTGACTAGAGATGCTGATCTCACATTCATCTTTGTGATTAATCCAAGGCCACCAACACAGACACGCTCATGGATAGTTTAGGAACAGCATGAACTGTGAGTCCTGCCATACATCACTTCCTGTTCTCAGAGGAATCACAGTGAATCTCCCTGCCTAAATGAACATGAACAGAGAACTATGGAGTCCAGGTTGCTAGTGATTGTTACTACGTACATGAAGAAAGTGGCCTTAGACTAACAGAAGCCACATGGGTGGCAGAGGAGAGCTATTAGAAAGGACCTACATTACTAAGTGCATTGCTGAGTCACTGAATCAGCTCCCCCTAAAGCCTACTCTGAATTTTCTCTGTGAAAGGTAATAATTTTCTAATAATTTTCTGATAGAATGCTGTCTGATCCAAAATATTACCATTAGTAACTAGATTTTATTGGAGTACAGTTTATAAATACTAAAAAGGACATGCTTTCAGAGTGCAGGTCAATGATTTTGACAGATGTATATATACACCTGTAACTATCATACCAATCTGTAATAAATATTTCCATCTAAGTATGTTACTCCATGTTCCTCTAGCCTATGAGAGAAGGGTGTGACTTTTATAAGCATAATGTTTTGTCATCTCTAAAATTCCATAAAGACGAATGAATGAAGTATGTTCTTTTTTTCTACCTTCCTTTTCTCAGTATGTTTAGGAGATTCAACCAATCTTTTGTATTTTTTCAGTAATAACATTCAATTTCATTGTATTCTACTGTAAATCAATTTGTTTATTCATTTTCCTGTTGGCAAGCTTTGTTATCTCCACACTGTAACTGCTTATAATTATGAATAAAGCTGCTGCATTCTTTTACATGCCTTTTTTAGACATCTGTGTTTCTTGGCTCTGAACCTAGGCGTGGACTGTATCCACCAGGGCAGTGTCATCAAGAACACTTTTGCTGTCCTGTGACAACTGGGACTCTCAGAACCTGGACTCAGTCACCAGGCTCAGGAGCAGGAACTGAAACAGCTTTCTATCTCTCTCATGGCTACAGTTTTCGCTGGTGGAGGAAAAAGCAGCCCAGCAGGTAAATGCAGCTCAGCATCAGCTGTGCAGCCTGAGTTGAGCGCAGTCTCCTCTGCTGTCCAGGCCCAGAGATCCCAGTGTCACCACCAGGGCTGCTCCTTCCAAGGCTGGGTCTGCAGCTTCACAGGTGGTTTCAGGAGGGAGCCCCATTCGGTGAAGCTGTAGCATAAGACCAAGGCCCTGGGCCCAGGGCAGCTGGGGACCCGGCCAGAGCCTGTCACCTCTGTGCTCCAGGGTCCTGCACAGTGCTCACACAGGAGCTGCTGCTTGAGGCTCTCTACCTGGGCAGCTGGAAGCAAGGTGAAGCCCCTGGAGAAAGCAGCTCCCTGAGCTCCCTTTCTTGTGGAGTCTGGGGGTGACGGTAAGCCGAATAGTGCAAGGGGTCACCTGCAGATCCATGGCCTCGCTGAAGCACTTCACTCAGCATGTGAGCACCCCCACACACTTGCACGTGGTGTTGCAACCTCTGTGACTGTGGGTCTTGTTCCAAGATGGGCTGGGGCACGAGGAGGAGAGTGCTCTGAAGGTCTCCTGTGCTCAGAGCGAAGCCTCCTCCTCCAAGGACAAGGCCCTGTGCACCACTGAGCACGGACATGGGGCCTCAGATGTGCTGCTGCTGTCCTCACAGTTGCTCATAATTCTCACATGATCCTCACCCTTTATTAAGTATATAAAATCTTTTGTTTGATATTTAAGATTCCCATTTAATTTATCCTACATTCCAAGTACCAGCTTTTTACTGGTAGAGTTGGTTCAGGTTCCAACTAAGTTTAGGTTTACTGCCTCCATCCCCAAATACACACTTGGTAACTTCCTATGTAGATATCTTTTTGTTTCACACCTTGTCTGATGAAAAAAGCCAAAGAGAGGCAAAGTGTTTGGCTCTAATTGTCATCGTGACCTTTTCAGTATAAAGGTGTCATTGAGACAGATGTCAGACTCTTGCTGGTTCAAGGACTGATTAGTTCACCATGTTCTTGGTTTTTATGGAGAAATCTGTGAGAAGTGAAGAGGGGGCAGAAATTTCTGTGTATTTCTAAGAGATGTAATTTTCTCCTTTTGTGTGTTTTGCAAGAATATGTTGCATAGGAAAGCAGAGGATAGTTCTTTGGTAAATAACTTTTGGGGTTCTTTGGTAAATAACTTTTGAAGTGACTCTTTTGATGAGCAAACATAAATTCTATCCAGATAGTCCTCATTCCTGTGTTTGGAGGGACTCCTGAGACAGCAAATAGAATCATAAGGAATGTTTCTCAGGGAAGCAGCAACAGGCACTTTTACCTTTGCCTCAGTATGCTCTGAAATGAGACGGGGTTAGATACTAGTTAATTCCAGTGTCTAAATTTCCTCAATTATGATTGATGTCTTCCTTCACTGTTGGATTATGAGCTTCTATGATACCTCACTTATTCCAATAATTTTGAGGTAGTTTGCTTGCATCTTTCTTTCTCCCCATTCAGTTCATATGTTGGCATCAGAATAACTTGAATAAAGCTCTTTTAATGTTTTTTACTCCTTTACTCATTGCCTTTAATTGTTCTTCTTTGCTTGCACAATAAACCCAAAGTGTGGTTCCATGTTCAAGTCTCAGTTCTCTCACAATATGCTCCAGAAAACTAGAATGCTACTCACCCTACAAATGCCATCAGTATTGGAAGAAGGTGGGAGGATCACAAGTTTGAGCCCAGCCCATGCAATTTAGTGACTTAACAGGACCGTATCTTAAAATAAAAAAATAAAAAAGACTGAGGATGTAGCACAGTGTGAAGGTCTTGTGATTAATTCCACTACACCAAATAAACAAACAGAAAAAACAAAACAACAAAAAAACAAAATCAAAGTCATTTAGTGATCATTCACTGATCACTAAAATTCCTTCTGCCAGGATCCCCTCCCCTTTTTACCTGCCTGTTGAAATCCTTCCCGTTCTTCAAGAGTAGTTTAGATATTACTTCATAAAATATTTCTCTATTCTCTTAGTCTCAAAGGTGGCCTCCTTCATTTTGTTTGATTTACCGTTGAAATTCTCTTCCATACAAGTCCGTAAGCCTTTTGATATAAGGAGTATATTAGCTAGCTTTCTCATCTTTGAGAAATAATACCCAACATCCACAATTTAAAGGAAAAGAGATTTAATTTGGCTCATGGTTTCAGGGTATGTAGTCCATTACTGGCTGGTTCCAAGGCACAAACATCATTGCAGAAAAGCATGGAGAAGCAAAGATGCTTAGCTCATGGGTCAAGGAAGCAGAGCTGAGAACAGTGCCAGAGAGGGAGGGGCCAGGAACCATAGATATTATCCAAGATTATGCCTTCATGATCCACTCAGGTGTACCCAGAAGTGAGTTTTATCAACTTCCTAGGCAGTAGCCAACCAATTAAATTGACAGTTAAGCTTAACTGTCATACCCACACCCCACTGCCTGTCAACTTGACACTCAAACACATCTCCTGAAGCCATTCTTAATCTCAAAATAAACCTAATAATAAATTAATAATTCAGTATAACATGATACAGCTATCTGATATACAACCAAAAATGCAACAGTTCCAGAACTTTTTAAAAATCCAAGTAAACGTATTTTCTGAGACTCAAGGCAAACTCTTATCTGTGAACCTCTGTGAAAATAAAAAAAAGCAAATGACATAATCCCGAGACAGAACAACATTGTGTAAACTTTCTCATTCCAAAAGGGAGAAATAGGTGGATAGAAAAGATCAGACTAAAGCAAGAAATACTGATAGCCAGAAAAGCAAAATTAAGTCCAATAGCTCCCTCCAGACCCAGAGTAGAGGTACAGGGTGGTGAGATGTGAATTAGTGATCAGTCAATAATTATGGTATAATTTTATTTACTTCTGGATTCTTAAGCCTGATGAGGTATTTACTTGAGATGGTTTTGACATCAGTTTCATGGTTTGATACTTGTGTAAATTTTTTTCTAAAACTTTCATTTTTCAGCCACTTTGGAAATATATAAGATATGGGCATAGTGTATAATTTTAAGAAGGTCTAATATAGTTATATTGTCTGAATCTGAACCAGTAAAAATAATTGTTCACTGTGATTTTGTGTTTTAGCCAATTAATCAAATGATAGTGTCACCTCAATTTTAAAAATAGTTCATTAAAACATATTACTGAGCTTTTTTTTTTTATTCTCTACAATACAGGTGTTGTGCAGCTGCACCTCCAGTAGGACAGAAGAGTCATGGAATACTGTGTGTGGAATATCACTTTGGAAATGTTTTGCATTTGCCAGTTCTAGGTCTTTAGGATTATTTTCAGATTAAGATCAATTTTTAAATAATATCATTTGAATACAAAATTATCCACTTGCTAACTATGTGACCACATGTGACCCTTCTTTCATACATATATTGAAGGATTATATATATTTTTAATGAAATACATCTTCAGATCATTTTTTCAATTTTAATTAGATGAAGTGCTTTTTCATGATTGAGTTTTTGCTTTTTTATATATTCTAGATATGAATACTTCATCAGATGAAGTGTTGATAAATATTTCTTCCCATTTCACAGGTTGTCTCTTTGTTGATTGTTTTCTCTGATGGGTAGAAGCCTCTTAAGTCATATAAACCCATTTTTCTACTTTTGCTTTTTGTTTTCTGTGTTTTAAGGGTCTTATCCAAAAATTAACAACTCTAATGATGTCCTAAAATTTTTGCCTTACATTTTCTTTTAGTAGTTTCATTGTTTCAAATCTTACATTTTGTTTGATCCAGTTTGAGTTGATTTTTATAAGTAATAAGGGATAGAGCTCAAGTGAAACCCTCCAATTTTAAAATTTGAAAACTTAAGGGGCACAACCCACAGGCTTACATCATTTAGCAAAAAAGTCGCAACATTATAAAAACATTTTTATAATAGAAGTTTTCCAAATGCTCTCTCCATAGTACATGTTTCTTTTATAATAATGTCTTCCCATTTATTGTTAAAACATCACCTTTACCATGAAAGCACAGCTCCTGCTGGTGTGTGCACATGTGCATTCCTGTCTGTGTATGTTTACATCTGCTAATCAGCAAACCAATAATTTTTTTTAAATGAGAAAAATTGGGGCACCTTTTCTTCTTAAGCAACCAAAAATCTAACAAGTTTCACTTCTTTTAAGTAATTTAACAAGAATAAACAAAAGGATTTTTCTTACAATCTTGTTACCAAGTATAACAAAGATCTTGTTTTATGAAATTAACAATATTGAGGGATGACAATGACTTTTGTCTCTTCCTAACTTGAATTAGGCTGTATGTCCACCTTCCAGATGTGCCATCCTCAAGTTTGCCTTTACTCCCTCTAAAAGCCCAAGTTCAGGGGTCCCCGAGATGCCTTCAGTTCTCTTCAACTCATCAAAAATTTAGAGTTTCCCAAGCCAGTGTTATAATTTGTGAATAAGGTTCACTGAACTCAGGATTATGCCTTATTTATTACTAAAATTCTATACCATAAAACACAAATTAGAACTAAAGAGAGAGACGGGGTAAAGTCTGGGAGGTCTACAAATGTGATGCCATTGACTCCATATACATGTAATCTTCTCAGCACTTCAATGTGAGGGAATTTACTCTGCACTCATCAGAGCTGTGATGTTCCAAGATTTCACTGGAATCCATAACATAGGTGTTACCGGTTTAATCATTGGGTTTTAAGTTGAACTCAATCTCCAGCACCCGTTCTCTGCCTGAGCTGATGCTTTATGGTTCAAAGCTCCAAAACTCTAAACACACCTAATTTAGTCTTTCCAGGATGGTAAGACTTGCACATGAATAATTTTGTTGGTATAAACTGTCCAAGGAGACCCCAGTAGCATAAAGTTTCATTGTCCATCCCAATAACATGGCAAGTCTTATTACTTTGGAAATTCCAAAGAGTTTGGGGCAACATTCCAGGAACTGGGATAAAGAGCAAACAAATTACTTCTTACAAAGTAAACTGCCCATGATGTGACAGGAAGAGAGTACATGGATTAGTGAAGTGTGAGATTAACTTCTCAGAACCTACTGCTGTTTTCTCATGAGAGTTCCCAACCACACATAATATGCAGCTAATACTAAATCCAGATGACAGTAGTAAAAGGTAACTATATACAGGATATATACATATAGGTGTATATATAGGTATATATATGTAATATACATACAGGGTATATATATAGGTAATATATATACAGGGTGTGTGTGTGTATGTATATATATGTAACTAGAAACAGGGGCAGTACTTTATCTTTGTGTCTAATGGTTCTTCTTTTTGCCACCTAGTATAGTCATGTTCCATTTTAATGTCACTTCCCAAGAGATCTCATGACTAAATAATGCAGGGATTGAGGGTGAATTATACAATTGTGCTTAAGTCCTTTATCCTGCTCAGGGAAAAAATTAATCTCTGATGCCCTTGATATGTCTTCCTGTCTGTGTAGTTTCTGTTCATTCACTGATTTGTCCAGGTGACATTCTATTGGTCTACTGGAAAATAGAATCAGAGCAAATACAGTGTACAACTTATCCAAGAGGAGCACGCTAATACATCATTCAGTGCACAAGGGGCAAATCCATGATCCTGGTTCCAGAATGAGGAAACACATGAAGAGGATGTCAGAAGTGTTCCACTCAGTCCTAAGCAGACACTAAGCCTACAGGAAATGTTTGTGAGGAATAAGTTTGTGGTTGTAAGCCTCATACAGGAAGTGTTGTTTGAGATATATTTATAATATGACATTCTAGGGAGAAAGAGGTATCTTTAGAAATACTTTGTACTTCCCAGATAAACAAGAGAGTGAGACAATTTTAAACCTAGCGTGGGAAACTTAGTGAGACCTTGTATGAAAATTAAAAGATAAAAAATGCTGGAGAAGTGGCTCAGTGATGGAGCACTTGCCCAGCATGTCTGGGCCCATGGGTTCAGTCCTCTGTACTGCACTTTGTTTGGAGAATCAGTGATTGCTTCTCCACATGCAAGGACTATATGTTAGGTCTGTTGTTTAATTGCAGAGAACTTGTAACTTCCTTATCTTTCCATTAACCTCTTTTGTATGTTTCCTCTTTTCCTCACCAAATAATTTAGTACCAAAAGCATTAGATGCATCAGGATAAGGCAGGTTTCTGTGGTAGGTGGGGCAGCCCTGCTCTGGCTCAGGATACCAGAGCTCAGCAGGAAGAAGGGAGACCCTGAAGAGGTTGGACAGAGCCAAGCACAGTGAGGTAAATCTCACCCTGTGGTGGAAAGTGTTCTGGTGTGGACAACCACAGTGTTGTTGGTGGACCAGGTGCAGAGTGCCAGGGGATAGGAGGATTGAGTGTTCACTAATCTGAGAGGGGAATAGGGTATCCGTGTTTTAGGGTGTCAGATGCAGTGTTTGGGGTCAAGCAGGCTGAGGAAGACATCCATGCCTGAAGTCATTTTTTGTGGGGACTCAGAGGCCCAAATGTATAAAGAGCCTTTGTGGATTTTGTACCAGATCTCAGCATCTGGGAGAGGTGAGAAGGGTCCTGGGCATAGTGTGGGCTCGAATGTGAGGTGGGACTTAAAGCCTAAGCAAGGTGAGGTGACCTGGTGTTGGCAAGGAGGTTGTCTATGTGGTCGAAGCCCAGTGTGAGGATTCAGAGCCTCAGCAGGGTAAGGAAGACATCCTTGCTGGGATGACTGGAAATTGGGAGTCAGAGCCCAGGCAGCATGAGGAAGCTGTCTATGAGGAAGGTAGCTTTCAGAGGCTGAATGAGATAAGGGGGCACAGGCAGGGTGGGGAGTCAGAGCCTTACAGGTAGAGGAGGCCTCTACCTGTGTGGTCCTCTTATGTGGGGGTCAGAGCTCGGGAAAGCTAAGTGGTGGCTGTGGGATCTGCATCAGGAATGAGAGCACAGAGGGCAGAGGCTTCCCTATGAAGCATCAGGTGTCAGAACCCCAGGATCCTGAGCAGATCAGGGAGGGCACTGGGGCAGGGGACAAGGACTCAGACTCAGAATTAAGAGTCCAAACAGAGAGAGAATTGTGCCTTAGCTGGGGAAGAGTGGCCTTGATGATGAGAGATTGATAATTCCCAGGGAAGCAATCAACTGAGTCAGTTGAAGAGAATGAACTCAAGGTTATTACTGTAACTAAAGTGAGTTAGAAATGTTGAAATTGACAGAAACTAGGATAAATTTTGTGGCTTTGAAATGACATTTAAAATATCTGTGTGAACGCATGGTTTTCACTATATTTACATATAGAAATTAACATAGAAAAAATATAGATATATGAGGAAGTAAAGGGTGTGCGTGTGTGTGTGTGTGTGGTGGGGGGAGGCAGAGAAAGAACTAGGTGAGGGGGAGTAAAGAGGAGGAATCATTTGAGGAGAGGTGGGCAAATGGCAAAGAACCTAAATGTAGAGTGTGAGCATGTTTGTGGAAAAGTACCACAAGAAAAATTTAGTTTTTAGAGGAGTTTCCCCTTTGCTTGTGAGGGGAAAAATCATATTTAGCACTCAGTTCAAGTGTATCCTTGTCTACAGGTGATTCCATTTAATTACTTTCACTGTTGGAAGGTAAGTCCTATGTACCCACAGAGCGTGTGTTCAGATGGTGAGGAATGGGAGGGACAGAGAAGTGTAGGATGGAAGATTCTCTGCTCTTCCAAAATCAAATAAAGAGAGCTGCTTTGAGTTCTGTCGGTGACCAGTAGCAAATGAACAGAGGTGCCTTATGCAATTAGTTACAAACTAAAGGAGGAATGGGAGCACAGTGGAGCAACTTCAGAAAGAGAAAGACTCACACCACGCCTTCCCAGCCACAGTAGAGGGAGCTGATTCTTGGAAGGAGGGAGCGTGACATCGAGTTTGCCTCAGTGCTGTGCTTGGAATGTGGAATCTAGATTGTGCCTCATCAGCCACTGTTGGGAGCAATGCTACATAATTCTAGGGAAAAATCATTTGGTTAGCCTAGTTCTCTTCCTACAGCCCAGCTACAGAATAACTCCAGTTTGGCCTCCGGTCACAACTGAGACTTCAGTGATCCAGTGATGCTGTGATTCTCCAGGACAAAAAACATCCTGGGAGAACAAACATCTGCTCAGTTCCTCGTTGTTCTTGGACAGTTAACATCTTGTTTGCCGGAAATGTACTGAACTCTCTGCAAGCCTTCTGTTACACCTTGTTTATCCCAATGTGAACTATTGAACTCTCTGCAAGTCATTTGTTACATTTGTTTCTCCCGATGTACTGAATTCTCTGCAAGTCATTTGTTATGAGGTACTGAATAAAAGGTGTGGTAAGCTGGGGGCTTTTGTCTTTGCCACCCAGAGCAGCACTGATCAGACCCAAAGCTCAGCTTCTTCTCAGTCTCATTTTTCTACCTTTCCTGTAATTCTCTGTGTGCTGCCGTGGCTCGCAGGAGACCAGGACTAACTGCAGAGGTTCTGGTAATGTCCCCTTCCCCTGTCCCCTACAAGCCACAAGTGATGAAGTGAATGTAATGTGCACAAGCATTAGCTCAGGTTGGTTTCTACACAATTCTTACACACAGAAGTATGTGTGCTTTATTTTTGCCATGAGTTCACGGGTCACAGTTCTCTGTATGCTTGGTTCCTCTTTTCTTTTCTTCCTGTTTCTTTTTCTTGTCATTTGAGTCATCTTTTTTTTTTTTTTTTTAAGTATTTGGGAAATGCATTGCATATGTTTAACACCAACAATCGTCACTGTGCTTGGCCTGGTGATGGGACCTCTGGTTGGAATTGAGTGATTCCACATTGCTGTTTCCAGTTCTAATGAGGTTCCTCCCAGGCTACTGACCTTTACTCCACTGCTCTCATCTTGGTGAATGATTGGGGAAACTATCACCATGTTTAAGCCTCATGTATAAGATGTTTAGGGGAAAGATGAAACATTTTCTGAAAAAGCTGGAAGTCTCTTCTCGACATGGCTTTGGAAATCACTTATGCTGAAGTGAGGTTCAAAACTGAATCCAAGTCCTCAGGCACCAACTCATTGTCTCCCAATGGTAAGAAGCTATTTCTAGGGATTGGAATTAATGATTAGATGCTGGCTGGACAGAGGGTTTGTGAACCCGGAAGGGGTGATGCTAGTTGCTGGTTGTCTGAGAGTCCCTGAAGCACACGAGTGTCAGCAGGCTAAGTGACCTGTGGTTCAGTGCTCAGGAGCTATAGAGATGCATAGTGGAAATGAAAATTCACGATACTTTCTTTTCTCTTAATATTTAGAGTAAAGCATATTTTACACATTATTATGTATCCTTAAATACAAAAATATACATAATTGTGTGTATATATATTTTCAAAAGGGAAATTATGTTCTATAATCCTGAGGTTTACTTTTACCCACTTGACAATATTTCATAACTTCAGGACAATGTTTTTAAATATTATTTGGTATTAAATATTATTTGAAGAAACCCTTCCCCCCCGCTGCAGGGGTCTAAATCCAGGGTAGTATTGTACACATGCTAGGTAGGTGCTCAAAACTGAACCATGATGTGACAACTAAAGATACTGAACTAAAAGATGAAATGAGATGATAAAGATTTATCTGATAATAGCACATAAATCTTTAAGGTTGTAAACAATATAAGAAATTATTTAAATATTAAATGAAATACTGTGCAATTAAAGTGTATTAAAGAACAAAATATGCTGATATGAAAAATGTTCATGCTATGAGTATAAAAGAAGTAGTTCAGAAATTAATATATAGAGAGAGTATCCACAATGTGATACAATACACATATATGTACATTCACTTAAAATTGCTAAAAGGATAGATACAAAAGCATTAACAACAGTTTTTCTCAGTGGAAAGAATTTATACTTTTGTACAAATTTTTAAAGTTTTTACAATCAACATTATTCTTTGTTATTTTAATATTACTTCAAATTCTGTGATATTAGAAATTATATGCCATGCAAATGAAGAAGACGAGGAAGAGAAAATTAGAATGCAAATTCTTACTGATGAAACTAATTTGGTTTCTCCTTTAGCTCACAAAGAGAAGACCACTTCTCGCAAACGTAATCCTGGTTTTCCCAAGCTGCTTTTCACATCATCATTGATGCTTTTGCTACTCTTGGCAATTTCACTTCTTGTTGCTTTCATCAGTAAGTACACCAGCAGAGTCAACAAGAGCGGACTGCTTTACACAAAGAGATGTCCATTGAAAACTGACATTTGACAATGGGTTTATTTCATCATCTGAACAAGAAATTTTTCTCCAGGGATATACAATTTATAGGACACCATTAAGTATTTTCCTCTTTATTTGGATTTAGTTACTTTCCTCTAAAAACATGAAATCATTTCTCATTGGAGCAACTGAAGTGTGAATGTGTATGGATGTGTTGGTGTTGTCAAGTCAAATCTATGGGGAATCATCTCTGTAGAAAGCCAGATGAATTTGAGTGCACAGACACTGATACATTGAGATGATCAGCTGGACAGAAAAATTATTAAAAATATTTCAGGACAACTTCTCCAATGATATGCTTCTAGTTATTTCTATCCTGCCCAAAAATGTGTGAGATGTAAAAGCTTATTTAGCAAGTATGTGGATATCTGCTTATCTAGCCTTTCAGAAAAGTTCAAATTTTTATACCAAGCTTAAAATTACTAAATTTTCAAATACACATTTTATTCATTCATGTAGTCATTCCCTAAGTAGTAATAGCTATTTGGTATAATGGACAACATACCATAATATGTCAGGTAGAAAATCCAGAAACAGACACATCCTTTGATTTAAAAAAAAATTGAAGAGTCAAACGCATCAGTGCTTACAGCATTGTATGGGGAGAGTTGAGAGGTTACAAGTAGGCAGGGGAGACTGTAGACCTTCCTACAGAAGGTGACATCTGGAGCTGTGTCTATTAAGGACGAATGAAGATTCAATTTGCATTAGTGCAGTGCTGCTTCTGCACATTCTGTTGGCCAAGGGAAGGAAGTCTTACAGTCAGTAGTCAAGAAATCGATCCCATTTCATGAATGGAGGAGACTCAAAGTCACATAGAAAGTGGTGTGGATACAGGTAGGGTTGAAAATTGTGGCCATTTTTTTCAGTGTTTCACAGTCTTGGAAAGATATTGAAGAATTTAAAGAAGGAAATGATACAATAAAATTTGATTCATAGTTAATTTAAAAAAAATTGACTCATAGTATATTTTTACATAAGTGTGAAAATATATTTATGAGGAGAAAATTAGAGGTAAAGAAAGAAGTTAAATTGCTAATCTATAATCTGATGTTAAAATAGAGCTTGACCTAAAGACAATGATGTTAGTGAAATGCATTAAGTTTTGAATGAAAAGGAGATAGAATTATGGAGCAGGCATTGATGAACATTTAGATCTGTGGATTAAAAGTTCTAAAGAGCCAAAGTGTGACTCTAATATCTTGACTTGGTGAACTCAGCAAACGAAGTTATTCAAGAAGGGAGCAACTATAGATGAGTAGCTACCCTGGGTTGGGAAACAATGATTTTAGTTTTAGGTATGTTGAGTTAAACCTCACAGGTATATGTCTAGTGGGAAACAGAACTTCAGAAGCTGTGTGTATCAAGAATGAGTAAAATCATTCACATGACTTCCAAAAAAGTAACAATTTGAGGATATCTGATATCACTCAGGGACAAGATTAAATATGAACTGGGGACAAGGATGGAACTATAGGGAATGTTCCATTTCAAAAGAGGTGAACAGAGAAGTGGAACTTATAAAAGAGTATAAGAAGCAGCAGCAAAAATAGGAAACAGCATGGCCAGAGGTTTAGCTCAGTGGCACCAGCACCTGCCTGGCAAGCACAAGGTCCTGAGTTCGATCCCAGTTCCAAAAAAAAAAAAAAAAAGGAATAGAAAACAGCAGTGACCCAAGAGAAGAGAAGGAAGAGAACTGTGGTCAAGTATTGCATGACATCCAGTAGGAAGATGAGCAATAATTGGTTTTAGGATGTTCCGGTTTTTGTGAAATTGTGGATGTAAAAGCCAGAATGTGGTGGGTCAAGGAGCAAAGAGGAGGTAAAGGAAAAAGAGAAATTCAGTTTCTAAGGTAAGAGTTGAGTTCATTTTAAATTGACAGAGACAGGAGAGTGTGAACTGGGAGTGAAAGCCAGTTGGGATGGAGAGAAGTAAAAGAAAGCAGGAGAAAAGAATAATGTGCTCTTGATCAATTTTGAGTTATTTTAAAATTTTCCATTCTCTGAGTTAACCTAAAACTATTCATAATTAGCTAAATCTACTTTCCTACAAAGCCCCAGGCTGTGTAACCCTTAACTGAAAGTATTTATCCGCCTTTCACTCCACATCTCCTAATATTTACCCTTTGTATATGTTTAACATTGAGTATTGAGGAAGAATGTGGATGAGCGTCTTTAGACTCATCATGGAAGTGCCATGCCCTCTTTCAACCACTGATCTTTCAGCACTTTCTGGAAACTTTTAAGGTTTCAATGGTGGTAGGATTAGGACTTTACTGATTGTGGGGTGATGGGAAAGCTTTTCCAGTCAGACTCCTTGTACTTCAGTAATTGGGCATTTGTAAATGTTTGTATGAAAAATGCAAGAAAGAGAAGATTGTAAGTAGAGAACACAGTCATAATGCTAAGGAGGAAAACAAATAGTTCTTATTCTCTTTTTCAGTTTTCTTTCAAAAATATTCTCAGGTTCTTCAAGAAAAGAAGACTCTCTTAGAAATCTCACAGAAACACCCAGAATTGGAATGTATAAAAGCCAGTTCAACCACAGAAGGTAAAATTCACTGTGCATAGAATGCAATTGCTGGAAATAGCATGTAAGAATCCCAAGTTAGTATCTCCATTAAGGTTCCCAGGCAGCTCATACTAAGACGAGGACTCTCATGACTATTATAAGCTACAAATGTATCATTATACAGAACCCAAACTTCTTCTATTTATACCTAACTTGTCTGTGTAAGACTGGATTATGACACAGGTGATAATGCTTCTAGCCTTCTTCAGCCTTTGTTCATTTCTAAACTTTCTCTCCACACTACTCTTCCCTTCCTATCCCTGTTATAATCATTTGATTAAAATGAAGATGATGACTCTTCTATTGTGGGTAATTACTTCAATTTTTAAATAAATACTATATTTTAAAGGGTATTTTTGTAGTTACAGGACAGATGAGCATATGACATGAAAAGATCCAATTTTAATCACACCCTGCACACAGAGTACTTCCTGTTATTAACATCACAGGTGATTGTTACTCCTAATGAACAAATATTGATATATTATCATTAATTAGAGTTCATGACTTTTTTCATCTAGAAATTGAACTAATGGTTTTAAGCATGCTAGGCAAGCACTCTACCAGTGAGGCACATTCTCAGCCCAACATTGACAATTTATTCTAACTTGCTTTTCATGATTTTTTCCTCTTATCATAATTCCAGCCAGGGTACTACATTCTGTTTAGTTTTCATGTCTCTTTAATCTCCTTTTGGCTGTGATGGCTTAGGTTTTCCTTGTTTTTGATGATCTGGACAGTTTTGAGGAATACTGCTCTTATATATTCTGGGTATCTCTCTACTGCAATATGATGCTTAGAATGATTAGACTGGGGTTACTAGTTTTTGGGACAGGTCACAGTTATAAAATGCTTTTTTCTTCTCACTTCATTTCAAGGGTATATGTTATCAAAATGAAGTTGACTATTAATGTTGACTTTGATCACATAACTAAGTAGAATTTGCCAAGCTTCTCTACCATAAAGCTCTTCTTTTCTTTTCCTTTCCACCCTGTCCTCACAGATCACAATTCAGGGTTGTGGACTTATGCTCTCTGAGCTGTAGGTGCAGTATTGTGTTTTTCAGGATTCCCCAAAGAAACAGAACCAGTGGGAAAAAAAGGAATATAATTTATTTTAAGGGTTGGCTAAGGTCTCAGACCAGCAGGCAGGAGTCTCTGACAAAGGCACTCTGCTGAAGAACCAGCAAGAGCCATTGTGGCAGATGAAGCCCAGAGGTAGCCAGGTGGAGAACTCCCCCTGCTTGGGGGAGGTGGGTGCATTATATTGTCTTATTGAGATTGTTAACTAAATGAATGGTCTTTACTCCCATTATGAAGGACAATCTTCTTTCTTCAAGTCCAAAATGTAAGTGTTAAACTCACACAAAAACATCCCTGAAAAAATATCCATAATGTTTGACCAAAATAACACTTCTAATATTAGCCACCAGATATGCCTACATAGTTTATTTCAACTTGTGGTGACCGTGATATTTGTCTCTTCTATTCCATTTTTAAATTTATTCCATCATTTTTATCTGCATGTACTCATGGATGTATGGATTTTAATCCAATTGTGCTTCATGTTTTTATTCTAGATTTGGCCTTTGGGAGCTCTTTCACTTGGCTGTTCTTCCCGTTGAGATATTACCATCAATGGGAGTTTTTTTGTTTTATTTCTTGTTGTTTCTTTTTTAAAACAACTTTATTGAACTAAAATTTATATACCACACATTTTATAAATTTAAAATGTGGAATTCAATAGATTTTAGCACATTGCCAGAGTTTTATAACTTTAACCACAATCAAACTTAGGTCATTTTTGTTATCCCAAATCAAAACACCATACCTATTAGATACCATCTCCTAATCGCTCCCTTCTAAATCTAGGCACCCACTCCACTGAGCTACTCTCCGTTTTCATAGATTATTTTATTCTAGGAATTTATTTATTCTCCTTCTCCTTCTCCTCCTTACCCTTCTTCTTTCTTCTTTTTCTTCTTTTCTCATAATAGATAATTCTCATTAAACAGTAAAGACCTTAACATATCCAAAGAAATGTAAATTCTGCAAAGTGAGCTCTCATACCATACTGGAATGAGGCCAACAGCAGAAATATTTCAAATATAACAACTTTTTCTTTTCTTCTCTCTTCTAGCCTATTAAAGTTTTCATATAAGGGAAACCATACCGTGTTCAAGCTTGTGTGTCTGATTTACTCCAGTTAACATTATGGTCTCAGGGTACATCCATTTTCCCACAAATGCCTCAAGTTTATCTTTCTTAACAGCAGTAGTACTTCATTGTGTATATGTGCTACATTTTCTTTATCTATTCATCCATTGATGGGCATATAGGCCAATTCCAAGATTTAGCTTCGATGAATTGTATTCCTTTAAACATAGGTACATACACACATCACATTATTATTTGATTTATCACTTCTTTACTTTCTGGAACTACATACAAAATACTCCAGACTTGTTGCGTATTTCTTGTCTCTATTCTGAAATCAACTATTTCTCTGAAGAGCCTTCATTTCTTTTATGGAAGAAATGTATCCTTCAAATGTTTGTGTGTTATATTTTCATCATTATTTAGGATAATAGTTTTTTTTAACATTTCCTTTTATAATTCTTTGGGCATGGATTATTTAGAAGTGTCTTATTTCATTCCCAGTGTGTGATGATTTTCTTGTTTCCTTTCCCTTATTCATTGCTAATTTGCTTCCACTGAGATTGGGGAATACTCACTACGTGACTTAAATTACCTTATATTTGTTGAGGTTTGTTTTATGTCTAAGTGTGTTGTCTATCTTGGCATATGCTCCCTGGGCACTTTTATATAAGAATGATTGTTCTGTTGAGTGGAGTGTTATAAAATTGTTCATTAGATTCTGCTGGTTGATGATTTTTTGAGTCCTGTATAGTTCCTGATTTTCTGCAGTTGTCACCACCTATAATAACATATTTTCCATTTCTCCTTTCTCATGTATTATTTTTTACTGCCCATACGTTGCACCACTTCTGTTTGTTATATGCACATTTAGGGTCACAATATAAGGCTTTATTTTTCTTGCATCTATTCTGTTTCTGTGGTTCAGTTTGCAGTTTCTATTGTTTTGCCTGATGATTTCTTGATTTCTCTTCCTTCTTCATTCTGATATTGAGGCCAACCACTGAGCTTTTAAAAGATTATTGTATTTTCAATAATAAAATTTCCATTTGAACCTCCTTGTCATCTCCTATTTCTTTGCTAAGGCCTTTTATTTTTTTATTTGTTTCAAGAATAATTTCACTTTCTCACGAAGCATTTTTATCAAGGTTGCATTAAGGTCTTTTCCTCATAATTCTCACATTTGTAATCTTCTTTGTTGACATCTATTGATGATCTTTTAAAATTAAATTTCAGAATTTCCTGGTTCTTGGTATGATAAGTTACTTCTGTTAAACCTTGGACCTTTTTAAGTACTGTGTTTTTTTCTGATTCTACTATAGCAGGAGAAATGGGCCCTGACCCAATATTGCCTGATGCAGGTAGACTTGAGTTCCTTAACGTCTGAGAGGTGGGGCTTCTTGTTATGTCCACATGAAGATGTGAGCTCCAAATTCCATGTGGTCTCCCTTGGTCCTTCCTTTCAATAATATACACAGCTTTGAAAGCAGTTTTTACTTATATGTCCTTCTTTCAACAAAGGGAAGGCCTGGAGCTGTTGCCCAAAGGATTGGAAATCTTTTAGTTTCCATTGCTACTTTTTTTCTACTGATTCAAAATCCTGGAATAAAAGTGCAGAGAGTTGCCGTAGCATGAAAGCTAACCTGCTGGTGATCAACACCAAGGAGGAGCAGGTACTGTCAGAGATAACGGAGTCTGAGCACTGGCTGTTTTGTGTATTTTTCCTCTCCTTATCTTCCTATTTCTGATTGACCATAGAGAACTCAATTGAAATATTACAGTTTACCCATAAATATGTACAATTATGTGTTAATCAACATTCTCTTAAAGTTCAAAGAGAAGGAATTGTTAACCAAACTGACTTGGTCATTGTATACATGTCACCAATTATCACACTGTACCTCATAATTTTGTATAATTAAAATATTCATTTGAAATTTTTAAAACCATGAAAAATTGAAAAAAAGAACAGTACTACTGAATACTACAAAGGATATGTCTTTCTCCCCTTTTATTAGGATTTCATCATCCAGCATCTGAAAATAAGACCTTTATATTATGTAGGACTCTCAGATCCAGAGGGTCAGAGACATTGGCAATGGATTGACCATACACCATACAATGAAAGTGCCACGTGAGTACAGAGTTAGATAAAGGAAACCTGGCTCCTGGGTCATGAGGATATTTAGGATAGTCTAGCTACCAACACTATGGTACTGAAAGAGCTCACTCTTGTATGAACTGTAGGGTACTGGATTAAAATTTTTTATCATTTTTTTAAATCATCATGTGAACCCAATGACACATTGTTATTTTTTCCCACTATAGGTGAGAGAAAATTGAGTTAGGAGACATAGTTAATTCTGCTAGTCTTCTAATATTTTATATTCATATAATTTTTTAAAACACTTAAATGCTTCAGTTATCACCAACTTTGACCCTCATATTTACTATGTGAATACACAGTGACAATACTTCATCCCCAACTTTTTATGTGAAAATTAGAAGTGAATAAAATTAAAATTTTTGACTGAAATTACAGTAATACATTCTTTAACTCATTCTTCTTATCTCCAAATCATTCCATTAAAAAAAGAAACCATATTTTTATATGGTTTCAGGTGGAATCTGTTTGGCATATAAGGAAAACCTATGCATTGATGGTCCCCTGGAACCAGACCTAAGGTGAACACATAGAGGAGATCCTCTGGGATATCTTCTGGGAGGGCAGTTAATGCAATAATGTGAGAACACGGTGTGAGTTTGGCAGTTTGTGAGGGAAATGCCAGAGATGCAGGTGGAGGAGAAATTGCATGAGGAGTGAGGAAGAGCTGAGTTGGGAATATTTGACCTTGACCTCTAGAATGCAACCCAAGGCCCCTTATTATCTCTAACCCTGTTCAAAGCATTGTCAGAAAAAAATACATTCATATTTTTTTCTCACTTTCAGATTCTGGCTTCAAGGTGAGCCCAGTGATAATACTGAGCGTTGTGTTGTGCTGGCCTCTCATCATAATTATAAACATAATCGTCATCAATGGGGCTGGAATGATATATTTTGTGATATATCACAACTTTCAGTTTGTGAGATGATGAAGATCTACTTATGAATCAAGCACTCTCTGGGAACCGGGTTGGATTGACATCCATCGTTATAGTGAGAGTGTCATAGAATTTTGGGGTAGGTAGTCAACTACTCCACTTAGGAGAAAATTGGTCCACACAGTTATCTGTTTATTCATTCATTTTCTCATCACAAAATGAGTAGTGAGTATTTTCCATGTTCCATAGACTACACTGGAGACCTCTTTTGTGCACACATAGAAGGCTTTATTTTTAATGTCTACCTGATTGATAAGGGTTTATTTACTGATAAAATTTTATGAAGTGCTCCCTCCACTTGGCTGGGGTTTTTTTCTCTTTTTCTCATTTGGTTGTTATTGATGTGTAATTGACAAATAAAATAATACATATTTAAGTCACATTACAATGTAATGCTTTGATACATGTATATTCTGTGACGTGGTTACCATTAAAACATCCATTACCTAACATAGTTAGCATTTTTGTGTGCTAAGATGTAAGACCTCCACAGGCAAATTAAAATTATGTAATATTGCGGCTATAGTCATTATGCTGCACATTAATTTCTTAGAACTTAATGATCTTTAACTGAACATTTATATTGATTAAATATCTTCTTTTTCCATATACCCCTCAGTGCTTATCAATCATTGTACTTTTTTTTTTTTTTTTTTCAGTACTGGGGATTGAACTTGGGACCTTGCACTTGTGAGGCAGGAGCCGGAACCACTGAGCTAAATCCCCGGCCCTGTACCTTCTGATTTTATTTTGTTGACTTTTCAAGGATCTTCACACCAGTGGGATAATGCAGTATTTATAGCTCTCTGTTGACTTATTTCACTCAGTCTAATGTCTGCCCTGTTCGTGCTGTTGCAAATGACAGTAGCCATTTTATGGTGGAACAATATTTAAGTATGTATATGTGGTATATGTGTGTTTGAGTATAAAGCACATTTTCATATTTTATCAATTCACCTATGAACAAACAGACTGTCTCTATGTCTTCACCACTATAAAAAATACTGTAGTGAACATGGGAGCACAGATGGCTATAAATAGTGCTTTTATTATTTTTGGACACATTCACAGAAATGGGATTTTTGGAGAATATAGTACTTCTATTTTCTTTTTTTGAGAATCCCCTAAAGTCTTACACAATGGCTTTACTGGTTTATTCTGCAACCAACAGTGCACAAAGCTTTCTTTTTATTCCTGTCTTGTGAATCCTTGACCACTCATGTGATTGCGATACCAATCATCCCAGCAGATGTGAAGTGATAGTTTTCTGTTTGTTATGGTTTAGATCTAGCATGGCCTCCAAGCGTTCATATAATGGAAGCTTGGTTCTTGGTGTAGTGGGACCTTGTGGGAGCTTGTTAAGTCATGCACAGCATTGACAGTGCTACCCTTGGAGGTATTAAGGTGGTCTTTCTGGGATCCTGAGTGGAGTCTTCTTTAATTAATTTCTCTATCAGTGTTGAATAGCTTTCAGTGTGCAAATCTGTTGTCTTTGATTGAATTTACTAACAAGCATTTTCTTGTATTTGATTCTCTTGTAAATCAGACTGGGGTGGGTTTTTTCCAGAGAGTTTGCTCTTAGTGTATGGAGACACAATTGAATTGTTAATATTTATTTTGTATCTTCCAACTCTTCTAAACTTATTAATTGATCTAACTTTGCGTGCATATATGTGTCTTTCCAGCTTTCTTTGTACAAGATGATGTCATTTTCAGACAGACAGTTCTACTTCCTCCTTTCTTCTTACTTGGAGGCCTTTTACTGTGTTTTTCTTAACTGTTTAGACCATCAAAATGTATGTGGAATAAACTTGTTACTGTTGTTCCTGATCCTCTTGGTGATATTGCAATTTTTCACAGTTAAAAATGATATGAGCTTGTTATATTGTAGCCCTTTCTCTGCTGAGACCTATTCCTTCAGCACTTATTTTTCTGAGAGTATTCATCACTATGTTAAATTTTGTTAAATGCCTTTTAATCTACTGAACTTTTACCATATGATCTTTATCTTTCATTGTGTTAGTATAGTGTATGCTATTGATTGATTTGCTTATCTGAATCATTCTTGTGTCCCACTGCACATCTCACCCTGTTGTGTGATCTTTTCAACATGCTGTTGAAATAAGTTTGCTAGTATTTTGTTGAAGACTTTTGCATTTACATTTCAGGGATATTGCCTTGTAGTTTTCTTGTTTTCTAGCACTCATATTTGACTTTGTTATTTGTGTAATGTTGGCATTTAAAAAGGAGTTTCAACTTTTAATGACAACGGTTTCATCTTTTAATTTTTTTGAAGAGTTTGGGATGGAATGATCTCAATTTTTCTGAAATATTTGTTTTATTTCACCAGTGAATCCACCTCTTTTTAGGGATTGCTTTTCTTCCAGTTTTATGTTTACAGTTTCAAACTCCTAACTCATTGTTGGTTTGTTTAGATTTTATTTCTCCATGTTTCAGTGTTATTAGGTAGGGTTCTTCTAAGGATTTATTCATATCATCATGGTTATTTATTTATTCATATATAATTATTCACAGTGATAATTGTTTTGACAATTAGTTGTTTTGTCAACTTTAGTAAGAAACACCCAACTGAATGGCTTAGCATAGCTGTGGGTGGTATTGAATGGATTTCCTGAAGATGGAAGATCCACTCGGGGTATGAGTGGCACCAACTAAAGGGCACGTAGCCTGAGAGGAATAAATTGGGAAAACAGAAGGAAGCCTCACTTCTGTTTCTAGAGAGGACCTGCAGTCTTTGCACCTGCTTTGGACCTATGTCTCCTGGTCTTCGTCACAGACTCTATAGCATTCCAGCCCAGACCCTTCTGCTTCCTGATCTGGACTTGCATAGGGCTCTGCTGTGAGCTCCAGACCTTCAGCTTTTGGATCTCCAGCGTACAGATGGTGCTTCTTCCACACGTGACTCTTCAGGCAGACATTGTGGGCTGCCATGTAAATGTATACATATACTTGTATATTGTATTAAATCTGTTTCTCTAAAAAACACTGACTGATACAGTTTGGTACTGGGAGTGGCTCTAGAGAAAGAATTATAAAGATGAGATTCTGAAGGGCTTCAGTGGTTCTTGGAGCTGATGCTCTACTTTGATGAGGCCTAAAGTTGCCATGGTCTCTTCTTCTAATACTGCGCAGAGTAGCAATAGTCTATGATGTGATTTGTTTAAAATAATGTGCAATGTAGATCCATTTGATTATCCCAATTCACCACTGGTGAGATGCAAGGAATTTAGTGACTCCTTATATGATACTTTTGAATATTTTTGGCAGAGTGGGAAATATAATGGTGTTGGCTGGTTCCTTGTAGCATCTCTGAAAAAACCAGTAAGTGAAAATAATGAGCTCAAATCAGGCATAAAAAAATCTACAGTCTTCTGAGTGTGAAGGTAAATAAATACATGAAAATAAGGAGCTCAAAGATTCAAATTCTCAATTCCAGACATTCATAAATAATTTAAAAATTTCTAAGTGCATCCTGAAGGAGAATTTTCTATCTTTTAACAGCAGGGGTGAGATTGCAGAAACCCAAACATGATTTGATTGGCTGTAATACAGCATACATTTAATGCTCAGCCTGAAGGATATCTGAAGGAAAGGTGAGGACTAATCAGAAAAGGATGGGATCCTGTACATCAGAATGGAGATGTTGGGGAGGATACTGACAAAGTTAGGGACATCAAGCTCCTAGAATCTAATGAAATTATTTTGCCAAAGGAAGAGATTTCTCACCCACAGTGACAGAAGCATCGCTACCCTCCCCCAGTGTTGTCCATCCCTCCTATACCTGAGGAAACCGATCCTGTGTTGTGTGATACTGTTAAGAAGCAAGACAATGCACCCACTTCCGTCTCTAGTCCTAGAGCCAGACTTAAATCCCAGAGGGCTCCTAAAGTGAGGTATACCGCGTGACCCAGGAGGAGGTCTGCTCTTCTCCTAAAGAACTTCTTGAGTGTTCTAACTCTTAAAAGCAGAGGCTTGTTGAGCAAGTAGAGGAATGGGATAATGGTGGCAAAAACATTCAGGCCGAGTTTGTTGATATGGACCCATTAAGTAGAGATTCTGAATTTAATTTGAATTTAATTTGCAGCTCAGGGAGTTAAAAAGATTTTAATAGTTTATTTGATTGGTTGGCAGAAGTATGAATCAAAAGATGACCCTCTGTTGTTGTGTCTGGGAGTGGGGACCAGGAATTCCCTGTCATGACCTTCCACCTCTCTTTGAGCCCTTGCCCTCACTCTAGTGAGGAAAGGAGAAGTGGACGGAGCTCTTAGCAGAAAATGGGGATTAAGACTGGTAAAGTGGAAGTGAAAGTTTGTTTAAAGTGAGGCACATGCAGAAAAAGCCCAAGGAGAGCAAAAGGGCGCTGGAAGATGAGGGCATCCTAGTTGGGGAGCCTGCTGAGTATGAGATAGGTCCATCCTAGAGGGGCAAACTATTTTGTTGATTAGTGTGTGCCAGCCAATTAGGGTCTCAGCCTTTGTTTCTTGGAAGAGGACAAGATCAGCACACACATTAGAAAGAGTAACACTTTCCTAAGAGATCAGCACACACTTTATAAAAGAGTAACACTTGCATAAAGGATACAGTAGGGTACCTTTTTTTAAGCATGTGGTACCGTGTAAGCATATGATGATCTTACAATCATCAGCCATAGAAAAGCGTTACAGTTGTCAGCTGCAGATAAGCATATGATGATTTTACAGTGTTAGTTATCCGTGTTTCACCTTGGGTTTTTCTATGACCTTCTAATCTACCCCTACACTGTGAATGAGTTAGAGATGCCTGATATTCTTTGGTTTATTGTTGATGAGAATATTCAAAGGCTCAGGGAAATACAAATGCTGGAGTGGATTTATTATGTTAAACCTAATCTGCCACAATGGGATGATCCAGAAAATTTACTCTTTACCATACCTTGAGAAACAAATTTAAATAATACGTTAGTACCCATTTTGATTTTATAAAGAGGAATTAATGAACTGAATGCATAATTGAATTATATTTCTAAATCAGTCAATATTAAAAAGATGTTGATATTATGTATTTGATACATTTTATAGGATTATAAAAGGAAGACTATTCTATAGATTGTCTTAAGAACTTAATGTATAAAGGTGTAATAGTATAAAAGTGAATAAAAATGATGTGAGCATTAATGTGAATAAATCTTAGTAACATGTAAAGAAAAATAATGCTTAAAAGACACATATATTACCTTTAAAAACTAGCAACTCAATAAATCTAAACATATTATTCAAGTACACATATCATGTGCTAAAATTTTACTTATATGTAATTAAATCTGTCAAGTACATGTATAATAAAATTAAAGTGGATCACTACATGGCTACCTTAGATTTCTTCCACCTTAGGAAAAAGGCAGAGAAAGAAGAAAAGAGAGAAAAGTGATCATTAAGATTCTTAAGCCCTTTATATTATGTAAAAATTATAATAGCTAATATTTATTGAGAAATTATTCTAAGTTAAGCACCTATTATAGTACCTTACCTCATGTGATTAAATTCCCTAGAAAATTAGCACTGTTATTATTTTTATTGTTAATAAAACAGTAATGGAGTCTCCAGGACTTTATTTTCAGCATGGATGGGGCTTCCCCCACCTGGTGTGTGTGAATCCCAAGGTTCAATTCCCAGAAGAAAGAATAATGTTTGAAAAGGAGGTTATGTAATAAATATGCTCAAAAACATACATGATAAATGGTAGAGCCAGAATTACAATGAGGCATAATTTGAGAAGTTATACTTTCCACATTAAAAAACTGATGTTTTGTGGCCTCTGCAAATGATTGAGCAAGGATGGTTTTCCTGATTTCTCCTGGTTTAGTGATTTAAACTCCTGTAGGACTTGGTGCTTGTAATGTGTAAGCAGGTCACACCATAGGGAAAATATACCTCAGTGCTGATTTCTGGTGAAATAAAATACAGAAGAATTCTCCAAACATTTAAAGAATTGTGATCATTTCTTCTCCAATTGTCTCAAATAATTAAATGGAATCCCAAGCTTTTATGGCTAATATTATTTTAATCCCAAAGTCAGATAAGATCATTACAAGAAAAAGAGATTCTCTGCATGACTATTTCTGATGAACATAGATGCACAAATTCACATTGAAATGCAATCAAACTGAATTTAACAGCACATAAAAAGAATCATACACTATGATTAAATGGAATTTACTCTTGGGATGCACAGATAGTTTTACATCTGCTAATCAATAAATATGACATACAACAATAACAAGAAAGAAGAGAAAAACCATATCATCTGATATACACTAAAAGATCATTTGAAAAAATTGAACAGTATTTTGTGACAAATACTCAACAAGTAAGATGTACAGGGAACTTCCTTCAAAGTGATGAGGGACATATATCTAAGTCCAGGGCTAACATCATCTGAAATTGTGAAAAATTGGAAGTTTTTCTCTCATATCAAGAACAAGACAAGAATGTCTACACTTACCACTTCTATTCAACAATCAGGGAAAAAAGAAAAAGTCATCTGAATTGAAAAGAAAATTATTTCATTTGCAGGGATCATGACCTTGTATACAGAAATCCTCTACATTAACACTGCACCAAAAACTACTAAAACTACAAAAATTACTAAAACTAGTAAATGTAGGGAAGGTGCAGAATGCAACACCAACAGACAGAAATCATTAAATGAAAACTTTACCTTTTTGTGCACGTGAGCCCACAAAACATGGCATGTCACTGATTCCTTTGATCTCCCCAAGGCTTATTTTATATTGCCCTAATGCAAAAATCCTTGATTTTTTAAAATGCTAATATTTATATCAGCCATGCTTTTCTTTGTTCCAACTTTGCTGCCATATCCTTTCTATTAATATTGAAAACATTTTACATCTGACTTTGACTCTAATATTTTTTTCTGCTTCTTACAGTGAAATTGTCTGAAAATAGCAGAAATCTGCATGTCACAGCCTAAACAATGGGCTTCCTTGAAATTTTCTCTGAGAGTTATTTTTCTGTTTTATTTACTCTGTTTCCTACAAAGTCCTGTTGTATGGGCTAAATATAGACCTTTTTTTTTTTTTTTTTGACGTAGTATCATACTCTTGGCCTTGAGTCCAATTGACAATGGAGTCCCTGTTCCCAATTGAAACCTCCTGAGCCAAACTTTTTTGTCTACACTTATATCAGGATTTTATTCTTCTAAGCTCTAACCAGAATTTCCCATCAAGCTTGTCTTACAGCATCTGAAGGCTTCCCTAACTGGCATCTCCAAATATTTCCAAACTACCCACAAGCCAGGAGCAAAGTCTTCTGAGCCACACTGTCAGATAGAGATATAACAGAAACTTCATTTGTCTGGTACTAAAATATCTCTTAGTAATTTTCTTTTAACTGGGACAAAAATATACATCCACAAATTAAGGAGGAGAGATTTATTTTGTCTCAAAATTTTCATAGGATTCAGTCTATAGTTAGTTGTTTCCAAGGCAGGAAGGGCATGGTGGAAAGGACTAGAGGAGGAAAGCTGTTCATGCTATGATATCTAGGAAGCACAGAAAGAATAGAGGAGCCAGGGAGGAAGGTGGAGCCTTCCAGGTCACAGCCTCAGTGACTCTATTCTTAAAACTAGACCCAAATCCTAAAACAGATTCAGCTATGGATTCATCATCACTGATCAACATGGGGTGCCCATGAATCAGTCACCTTCCGAAAACCCCACCTCTGAACTCATGAAGCTTTTAGAGAGGATTTTAGATTTAAACCATAACACCAACAGCATACTAACAAAAACAGCATGGTACTGGCTTAAAACTATACACATAGACCAGTGGAATAGAAAAGACTACATAGAAACAAATACACACGATTAAAGGCATCTGATTCTTGACATATAAGCCAAAATGTGTTTGAGGAAAGACAGTCTTTTAAAGAAATGTTGCTGGGAAAAGTGTATATCCATATATAGATGATTAGAACCCCATCACTTGCCCTATACACATATCAACTCAAAATTGGTCAAATACCTAAGTATAATAAATGAAACTTGGAAACTTCTAGAAGAAAATATAGTGGAAAAACATGAAGCCATAGTTACAGCCAAAGACTTCCTGAATTAGATGCCATTGGCACAAGAAATAATTGTAATAATCAACAAATGGAACAACATTAAATTAAACTTTTTCGCTAGCAGGGAAACAACAAACAAAATGAAGGAACCATCTACAGATTGGAAAAAAATATTTTCCTGTTATTCCTCTGATAGATGTTTAATATCTAGTATATTTTAAGAACTAAAAAGAAAATTAATACCTAAAAATCAGAAAACCCAATCAATAAAAGGGCAAATGAACTGAAAAAAAGTACAAATGGACAATAAGTATATAAAAATAATAGATAATAGAAAATAATATGTCTCCATTAAAAGAGGTCTGGCCCGAATACTCTTAAGTGAAATAAATAGGACACATATGTGTAAATACCGAATAGTTTCTCTGGTGTGAGAAACTGAAAGTGTAAATAAGGACTAAATGTATAATAGGTAAT
>NW_004624860.1:4148459-4163364 GCF_000247695.1 Heterocephalus glaber | reverse complement strand
GGGGGGGGGGGTCATTGTCCAGTGGATTCTTTTGTCAAAGTTCTAAGAAAAGTTTAGGGTATGTTTTCCAATTTTCTCTTTCTTCCCACATGTTTAAATTACTATTTATTTTAGTTCCGACTGTGACTTCTCTTTTGTACACTGAGTAGACATCTCTTACTCACATTGAGTGTGTGAGAGATTGTCTATGAGCTCTGGCTTCTTAATCATCAGTCACATTTCAGGAAACATCCTCAGGGAGAGAAATACAAGAGATTCTCAACACAGAGACCCACACAATTGTACAAGAAGAGCAACCTCAAGGCAGAGGTAAGCTTTTATTTTCTTCATTTCAGAATAGAGAATGAATTGTATGATGAGATGATGAGGGTCAACTGGAGAGAAGAGGTAAGTCAACAGACAGATCAAAGCCAAGAGATGGGACCCAAAGAGTAGTCTTAGGATTTGAAGGAAAGAATAGTGTCTCAGAGAGAGAAGCAGTTGAAATAATAAGAAACCAAACATAAAATGCAAGAATATTAGAAATAGGAGACAAAAGTGATGTTTTGAGAATGACAGTACATCAATGAAAGAATGTAAAACTGAAAAAGAAAGAATAAGGAAATAAAAATTATACTCATGTGTGGATGTGCTTTGTCAGATTTTTCTGGGCTTCAGAATTGCTACCTGATTATTCTTGGGGAGTTTGTGAGCTCTCTTCTTGCTTGGAATTTTTAGTTAGTCTAATTTCCTTTGGTTTATTCACTGCCCTCAGCTCCTTGGGGGCTTTGGCTCTTGGCCCTTCAGTAACTGCCTTTGTTTCCCTAATCTGACAGAGAACATAGCCTGCTGGTAGAGGATCTGGTTCTGGGCTGTAATTTTCATCAATCTCCTGGGTGTTTATTTCTCAGTGGGCTACTTGGGTGAGGTCCTCACTGGGTGCTGCCTCTCCAGTTCCTTTCCTCTCGTGTGGATATTTTCCTTTTCACCAATATGTCAGCTCTTGCTAGGAAAGACCTGCTTTTCTTGATTTCTCCTTCCCCTCCCCTATTTCATTCTCTTTCTCCTTCGACAACTGATTAGCTTTACCTGGTTCTGAGAGCATTTCCTGCACAATGACCTCACAGAGGAAGGTGTGTCATTCGTAGCCATCATCCAAGGCTGTATGTTCCAGAGCTGCACTTGCCAGTGGCTCTGTATTCTCCAGCCACAAACACCCTGTATTGCAATTGCAGCTGTAATTGCTTTTATAATGGGGAGAGTTTACCTTAGGGTCTTTGATTCATGTAGGAGTTTTCTCCAATATAGGATGAAGAAGTGTTCAAACAAGGTAACGTAGAATTAAGGAAATAGAATATCCCTTCCCTGTCTCATTTGTTTCTGTATATACATGTTTCCAGTTCATTCTGAGATATCTCAAAAGTCTTTGTGCTCTCCAATCTACAATTTGATTCTCTGTTCTGATGTGGTAATTAAAATAGATATTGAATAGTCTGGGAGAGAGTGATAATGACTTCCTATGTCAAGTGGCTCATATTGGTAGCTGCCTCTGAGGTGAAATACATCTCACATTCTGTAAAACACGAAGGTATTTTTACCAATGTTAGACTCTTTTTTTTTTTTTTAGAATCTATTTTAATTCCTATGGTCAAGCACAAGGAGATAGTTGTTAAAAATAGTTATTTCATTAGTCAAAAAGAAACTGAAATTCAGCACCCTAAAACAAAGATGGTCTAACTAAGACAATGGTAGAGGGTTTGACAATATTGTTCTTCAGTACTAGTATGAGAGGAGAGATAAGGAGAAAGAAGGGGAGGAAAGTAGAAGATAGAAGTATGAAGAGCCAAAGAGTCAAGTCGGGACCTAAGTGAGAATATGTCTTACTGAACAAGCACTCATGAAAAAATTATTAATTTTTACCTGAGACATTTAAATATCTCTAAATATTTAAAGTCTGAATTTATTTGCTATTTCCCCATATATTTATCTAATGCTATTTATTGTCAGAAATATTTAGAAAACATCAACATAACCTAGGTGCTTCCTTCAAGATTATTAAAATAAAGTTGAACAATACAAAGTGTTTCAATAAATATTGTTGATGAGCTTGTGACAGTAACTCTTTTAAGGTTTTTCTCAGTAATTGATGCACAAAACAGAAATAAGACTTGGCCTAGAATATCAAACTTAACTTAGTAGGGGAAAGAAACAAAAAAATAAATGGACAGTTGTATAGGCAGTCACATGAGATAAGTAAATATAAACAAGCAGTGTGTTAGCTTGGTCTTTATTGGATTTGCACAGAGAAAGGATGTGTGTGAGAGAGGTGAGGAGCCTAGCACAGAGGAGAGCTTCGGGCTCTGTGGTAATGGAGTGGGTAGACTCTCGTCTTCTTTCTTTTTCCACAGTGACTTTTCTGTTTGCAAGTGAGCAATATGACAAAAGGCTGTCTACTGCATAGCTACCATTCAAGTCTAACCTGCTTCAGTGAAGGAACAGGGTGAAAGGTAAATCCTTATCTATACATTTCTTTCTCAGAGAGCAGGGCTGTTATCAAGACTGGTGTATTATAGTCTCTGTGTGTGTGTGTATGTGTGTGTTTGAGAGAGAGAATGAGAGAAAGAGATAGATAGATTGTTTGTATATCAATATTTCTCTAAACTGACATGCTTATATTAGGTTCTGAATATGCCCCAAATAATTCCTTCTCCAGGTTTCCTTATCTTAAAAAATATTATCAAGAGCTGGGGATGTAGCTCAGTGGTGCTGTGCCTGCGGGGCTAGTGCAAGGTCCTGAGTTTGAGTTCCAGTACTAAAAAAATAATATATTATCAACATATACATGTATATTTTGTTCAAGTCAACTCTGGAAATGATTCATAACAAATCTTATAATTTCCACTTTATCCTCATCCTTTGTGAAGTATATTTAATTCTCTTTTTTATGTTTAACTTTTGATATTCCTTTACATTCCAAGTGCCAGCTTATCACCCATCGAATTGTCTCAGGCTTTACTATCCTCATCTCAAAAGACACTCCTGGTAATGTCATATGTGGAGAGTTAGGAGAGATACATTCAGGACCATAGTTGACTGACACTGGTGAGAAAAGCCAAAGAGAGCCAAAATATGTGTGTATTGTGGTCTTAATCATTCAGAGTAAGGAAATGTAATCTAGACAGGTGTAAGGCTCTTGTCTTTCAAGGACTGTTTCATGATGTTGCTTTTATGAAGATGCCTTTGAGAAGTGAAGAGAGGGCAGAAGCTAATTTGTATTTCCATAGATATTGGTATTAATTCTCTCTCTCTCTCTCTCTCTCTCTCTCTCTCTCTCTCTCTCTCTCTTTCTCCCTTCTCTCCCTCCCTCTCCCTCTCTCCCTTTTCCTCTCTTTCTCTCTTTCTGACATTTGGCAAAAAAGTGTTGGATAGCAACACAAAAAATGGTTTCCTATCTTTTCTTCATTGTTTTTAATTCCAAGGGATTCTTCTGTCAAATTACTGTGAAGGTGACTTTTTGTAAGGAAAACATAATTCCACTAGGAAAGTTCACCTCCCAATTTTTGAAGGAACTCCTGCAATAGCAAATAGAGTCTTAAAATATCTCCTTGGAAATTAGTAATGGACCCTTTGGCCTTAGACATCAGAATGATCTGAAATTGATCAGAGATGGATATTAATTAAATTGGCTCCACTTCCATCTGTACACTTTTTCTTATTTAACCTAATATTATAACCAAGAATGCTGTTTAGTACAATTAATTCAAATTATAAACAATCTCAAGTTAAAATTGTTTTGTGTATCATATCAGCAAATAAGCGTTTAAATTATAAAAATATCTTCTTACATGACTTCAATGAAAATGAAAAAATAAGAGTTCAAGTACTAAATTTCCATTTTCATCAGTGTTATGAACGTTATTGAAATCCACACCGACGTGTTGGCCATTTTGTTTCCCATTAGACTCAGCGAAAGGAGTGTTGTGACATTGAAATGAGTGGATAGAGTCAGAGCTCCTTTAGTCAGCTTGGACTCTGCCTGAACTAGTGGTCTTTGAAATGTCTTGCTTGGCTAACCCTAAAAAAGGCTTGAAAGATTGCATGTGTCTTCTGAAATTTAATTTCAAATTGAAAAGATTGCATCATATTAAAGAAACAAAGGCTTCAATTTCTAGAACATTTGAAATATTGACAGTACAATATTTTTTAAAACAATGTATCTACTAGTGTCTACAAACCACAACAAAATGTTACTTGACACAGATTCAGTAAACAAAAGAATAAATTTGTATTATTTAGCATTTAGATGTTTTGTATTTATGTGACATTTCCCTTCTCTGCCAAAATATGTACATAAGTATATGTTTAATATTTTCACCTGATGTGGGCTATGAGACTTTAAAAGTTAAATTTTCATTATAGTAGTTATTGTTACAATCATTATCAGAACACAATATTCAAACATCAGTAATTTATTTTAAATTTTGATAAACTAGTGCTCATAAAGTAACACTCAATTGGAAGTTCATCTCTTAATAAAAAGGGGGATGTAAAATGTAACTTGATTTATCCATAATTAAATAATGTCTTTGTTAGAATGCAATAGATATCAATATTAATTCTATTTGATTTCCAATTTAATGACACAAAGTGATAAAACTTTCCCATCCAAATACATAGATAGGTATGGAAAGAGCTTTGCTAAAATGTCACCAATTTTGTATTCTTTCATTAATCTGCCTAAGATCATATAGTGAACTATTAGAAATTGTAATGATCTATGAACTGAGAATTAGATTATATCATTCTTCAATGCTGTTGAATCTAAAGAACAAAAATAAAATAATTTACAAAATATATATGTTATTTCTCACTCAGTAGTCATTTGCTTTCTCCATTCTGGGGAATATATAAAAAAATTTTATTAAGTTTTATCAGGCAATTTTTATTTACATCTGTTATTTCTTTAATTTACAAAGCACTTTAGTCAGCAATTAGTCTCAGGACATACTGGAAAAATAAAATTAATGTCAGTATAATTTTTTTGACAAATACTTTTACTGAACATAACTTTTGATACATATTTTTCTCAATTTTGAAGCTAAATATTTAGCATATTTCAATTATGAAAAATCTTTGCCATATAAAATTGTATAAGTAAAGCCAGTATGCCCTATTAAAAGTCACATAATTAGATTTAAAAATTCAAATAATGTTAATATATTTTTTAGGAATATTATAAAAACAGTCATTAATGTGAACAGTCATTAATAATGAACAAAATACAAACTAAAATATATTTCTATATGAACAAAATACAAACTAAAATATATTTCTGAAGGAGCCAGTATTAAAATGATTAGCGATATGGTCTATATTTTTCATTTTATACTGTTACTAAGAGAAGAATAAGTCTGCAAATTGTTTTCATTCTTTATATTAAAATGTAACAACTTAAAAAAATTATATGTATCTACGTATAATAACATCAATGTATATTAGTGATATGGGTCTTGATATAATCTCTAGAAGACCATGCCTTTAAAATTTTTTAAATCTAGCAAAGTATACAACTTATTTAGACATTCTTGTATAAGTGTATAATATATATAATGTTACATATATATCTGATAAAAATATAGTACTATGTTGAACTTATTGAATATTTTTTTAAATTAAGCCCACATTAAAATGGTTCATATTTATATGATTCATTGTCTCTATGAAATTGGCAGTACACATTATTATATCTAAAGAAGAAATAATGGAGACTCAAAGGGCTGGATGTTTAATTTTCCCTCGTTTAGTATGTGTGAGGACATGGGTTCAATCCCCCATACCAAAACAAAATAACAATGGTAAATAAATATATAAATGGAAAAAAGAGAAAAAAATGAAGTTATTAACTTGCTGGAAGACATACATACATAGTACAGCTAGAACCTAATGAAGCCTAAGCTTAATAGTTTTAATTCCACTTGTAAGGAGTGTTTCCTTGTACAAAATTATTGGGAAACTGGTTTCCAAGTTTACCTGTGCTGGTAACTTAAAACTAAAAAGTGAACTTCTTGCTTGCAATATATAATCATGAAATAACATGTAAAAAGAAAGACAGAACCAAAATTTAATAACGAGCTTTTTTGAAAAAAAAATTCAGGAAAATTCTGCAAGATAACTTAGTAAAAATTGAGAACTTAATGTTAAATATTATTTTCTTAAAATCAACTCCCTGGCCCCAGAGTACATAATTCAGAGAAGAGTAAACACTTGAATTAAGAAGCCAACGCTAGAAAACAACCCTTTATCCTTGGAATTTTACATGTGAAAAACACATCTCTTTTATCTTATTTGTCATATTTTGCAGTCACGTTTCTTTCTTGTAACACAGAAGTCTGGGGTTGTTGTCCAACTACGTGGAAGTCTTTTGGTTCCAGCTGCTACTTCATTTCTACTGGAAAGGATGTTTGGGATAACAGTGAGCAGACATGTGTTGAAATGGGAGCACATTTGGTGATGATCAATATGGAAGGAGAGCAGGTACTTTATTTTTCCTTAAAGTTTTTTTAATTGTTGGAAAAATACAAAATAAAATTTGTTATATTGACCATTTTTAAGCATAAATTCACTAGTGTTTGTTAAGGTCACATAGAACTTTTCCATTTTGGAAAACTGAAACTATACCCATTAAACAATTACTGGTCATTTAGGTTAGGGTTAGGGTTAGGGCTAAATGGCTCTATCAGACTCTCTTCTACTTCCTGCTCCTGTGAATTTGACAGCTTTAATTTCTCAAATAAGTGGAGTCATATGATACACATCTTTTTGTCAATTGACTTATTTCAGTTACCGTGATGTCCTCAAGGTTCATCAACATTGTAGCATGTGACAGGATTTTTCTCCCATTTCAAAACTTGATAATACTTCATTGTGTATATATCCCTCAATATTGGGGTTTTTTTTGGTTTATTAATCTGTGATGGAGAGAAAAAAATGTTTATAATATGTAAATATGATTATTTGACATATGCATGCATTATAAAATGATTACCATAATTAAGCCAATTAAATCATGCATGACCTCATAGACTTTTTGTTTTGCTATGATTGGTTTGGTTTGTAAAGAGATCACTAAAAACACTTGGGCTCTCATTCCTTCAGTGATTGTCCTTTAGGTTGCACCATCTTGGTTGAGTTTATTGCTGGATATTTTATTCTTTTATTGTAAAAAAAGACTATTTTCCTAATTTCCATTTCAGATCATTTACTGTAGTGTAGATGAGTGTTACAGACTTTTGTATGCTGACTTTGTTTCCTGCGATCTCCAGTCCAGGGCTGAAGTCATGATAGCAAGGAAAGCAAATGCTTGAAATCTTAGTTCAAGGGCAGTAGAAAGTTGCTAACTCAAGTGGGCAGTTAGGAAGTGGAGTGAGATGAATTACTTCTTCCTCTGCCTTTTGTTTTATTAAGGCCTTCACAAGATTGCATGATCATTGCCCACATTGAAGAGGCCATTTTACTGAGCCTATAGGTTCAGATGCTAATCTTTCCCGGCCAGAATTATTTTATTTTAAACATCCCTTAACCCAGTCACAGGCTAGTTACAGAGAATTAACTAGCATTTAACAAAATGTTTTAAAAAATGATTAAAAGTTTAAAAATTAACCCACGATCATTTGAAAACTATTCTGTCTTAGTAAAGAAATCATGAATGATGGAAATTTATGGGTTAGGGTCTTTTCTCCACTACAGGGATGTTGATGCTTTGACCTGTGTTTTGGTTAGTGCACCAACTTGTGACTGTTTCTTGCATAGTGTTTTCTTCTAAGTATAGGTATAAAGTCTTTAAAGAATCTTTATCCTGATCAATAGGGGAATTCCAAAATTTATAATGCCTTTTATTTCATGCAGAATTTCATTGTCCTGCAGCTGAATAAGTCCTTTTCCTATTTTCTGGGGCTCTCTGATCCACAAGGTAAAAACAATTGGCAATGGATCAATCAAACACCTTTGAAGGAAAATGTCAGGTGCATGCAGACCTAGATAAAAGAACTATAGGACATTTTACATAGACAATTCAGGGACATTTTGTTAACTATGATAATATTAATGATTATAATGATAACAGAATTAAGAATTATTAAACTCTTACTAAGTTTATGCATCATCTCAGTTAAACTTCATAAAACTTCCCTGGTTTAGAACTCATTATACAGATAAAAATTGAATAACTTATTGAAGATTAATAGATTAATAAGATAAAAGAATGAATTTTGAGGCAGGCGGCGGAACCACTGAGCTAAATCCTGGCCCAAAAGAATGAATTTCAACCCCATATCTAACTACAAAGATAGTACTCTTAAGCCATTTGGACTTTTCTGCCTCAAAACACAAGAAGGGACTTAAATTAATCTTAGGATTTAAAATGTGTCAGAACTGTATGCAAATATAGTAGAATCATTACACAATGATTCTATTTTTATAGCTGTTAATATAATTTAATTGTACATTATCTTCTTTTACCCTCACACAATCTTGTGAGGATTTTTTATGATTTTTATTTTTGTATATAAGGAATTAAATACCTGATAAGATTAGATTACTTGATCATTATCTAACTGAATTAGTAGTAAAATCAAATCATTTAATTCCAAAACACAATGTCCAGCTTCCCTTCTCAAACCTATGCTTTATTCCATGGAAGCAGGGTCAAATCTTATGTTCAGAGTGAGGAGACCTTCACTCTTTTAAGGCAGCTCTAGAAGAAGAGAGAAATTTAGGAATGACTACATGGGTGACAGGAGGCAGCTTGTGTTACGTGCTAGGAAGAAATGAATTGTTCAACAACCTAGGTCAGAACAATGATCTTGTAAAGAGGAGAAAGCAAAGATTAGGTTGTAATACAAAGGTACAAGGGCATACTGTGTTGTAAAAATCCTTTCGGGAGAATGTTAAAGGAGCACATGTAAACACGTGAGTCTGTACTGGAGGATTTTGAGGAGGGCAGCATGAAAAGGGGGAGCAATTGTTGAAATGCCCTCACCCTCAACTTCATTCTGCTCACTCCAAATACTTTCTAATCAGCGACTGCACATACATTAATGAATTTCTACTATTGTTTCTCTCTAGATTCTGGCACTTAAAGGAGCCAAATCATTCTTCACAACAGTGTGGTTCAATAGTTTTCTGGAAGCAGTGGGGCTGGAATGATGTTGTCTGTGATAAAAATACAAATTCAATATGTGAGATGAAGAAGATTTACCTATGAGTGGAACTTTATTCATTGATATCTGTAAAATTCCAGAAATTGTGAAATGATAAGGTCTTCTAATGTTCACATAATCCTTTCATTGTAAAGATTCATGTAAATGTTCAATGCCTTCTCACCTCTAATCCCTCCTCTCAGTCTGTTCCCTCTTGTAATTCCCTTTTTTCACTAATGATAGAATGTGTTTCTCCCTTGGTTCTGTTCTTTCAATTGTTTTTCATTCTTTTCTTTCCTTTTTTCATTCCTGGTTCCAGAAAATATACTATGCTGTCTGTTTGAAGATCTATAAGTATTGATGATAATTTTTCCTTATATGCTGCAGATTAATCTTTTTGGTGAAGATTGTGACTAGAACTGCAATCATCTGAAGGCTGACAGGAGCAGAGGGGTCTACTTTCCAGATGACTCACTCATGTGGTAGGGGACTTGGCACTGGCTATGGCTAGGTGGCTCAGCTGCTCTTATGTGGGAGGCTCTGTAAAGGTACTGTGAGTCTTCATAATATGGCAGCTGCCTTCCACTAGAGCAAGGGCCATGATAGCAGCAACCCCTTTAATGTTACATGCTGTAACCTCCTCTGCATTCCACTGGTCATGTTGACCAAACTTAATATAATACAGGAGGAATTAACTAAAAGTTTGATTAATAGAAGATGATAATCATTGAGGATCATTCGAGAGGCTGGCTATTATAGTAGGGTTTCCTTTAAACATTACAAAAAATGTGTACTGAAAAAACAAGTAATTAAAAATCCTACACTGAAATTATGGACTTGTGTTTGGCAAAACACTATAAAGAAAATGAAAAAAATGAACTGGGTTAAGATACTTCATACATCTATAACTAACAGTATTAATACCAAGAATATATAAACCACAGTTAATAAAAAAGACAAAAAAGGGCAAAATATAGAGGAAAATACATTCAATAAACATGTTTTAATAGAAATGTTCAACTTCCCTGGCTTTTTGAGGACTGTAAGTCATGACCCTGCATCATTTTATATCCATTTTAGTGGCAAATGTTAAGCAAATGATAATGTCAAGGGAATTTAAAAAAGAATTAAGATGAGTTATGTACATGTACTAATTCCTCATGATGAATACAATCATTATGTACGGTTGAGGACCAGAGGATAATTAAGGCCTAACTGGCCTCCTTTGTGAGCACAGAGGAGAAAGGCTGAACAAAGGGCGATTACATATTAGGGAAAAGTTAAGACAGCTGAGGTTAAGTTTTTCACTGGACACTGTACTAATGGATATTGGAAACTAAATGAATTTTGTGTTACTTTGATTACTTGTGCCTGTGTTTGGATGAATAAAAGGTGAGCCAAAACATCAGAGCTCCTCTGTCTACTAGAGGTACAAGGCCCCTGGCTGCCTGCATGTTAAACTGACTCTGTGTCTCTTTGTCATTCATCCATTTCATCCCTGGGGCAGGGAAGAACAAAGTAGTGGGCCTAGGTCCCAAAAAATTGGCCTGGTGAGTTGCCTGCAGGTGAGGCCCTGGCATGGGGCTTGGGACCTAGAGTTGCCTACAGCTGGCACTCTGAATAGGGGCTTGAGACTGGAGTCACCTACAGTGTACAGCAAACATATATTAATGATTTTAAAAAGTTTGAGTTTATTTGCTAAAACTTTGTCTTCTTGTCCAGTTTGCTCCAACCATTTACTTTTCAAACAATTGTTTCAAATCACTTCCTTTCATTCTGTCTGGATTGTGTAGCTACTGCAATCAGGAACCTGGACAAAGTGTCTTCTCTGGAACCACAGCCTGTCTTGACAGGCAAATTAATGAACTAAGTCCATCATTTTTTAAAGTTAAGGCTGTAGTTTTCAATAGCTCTATCAAATTTATATCACTGTACATCCTTTTCTGTGTTCTTACTACCCACCTGACCCTTTGGCTGTGTGGGTGTGTTACTAAGAATCCCCAATCCCTTTTTTATTTTTATTTTTTATTTTCAGACAGGGTCTTACTAAGTCACTAATTTGCCCAGGCTGGGCTAGAACTTGTGATCCTCCTGCCTCAGCTTCTCAGAGTGCTGGTATTACAGGCCTACACCACAGGGACTGGCTTTTAAAGCTGTATTTAACTCTCTTGTCTTCTCTACTCTACTTCTCTGCCTGGCCACTGACTGGCCCTTTCTTTGCTGTCTTCTTTCAATTGAGACAAGGTTGGAATTTTCCAAAAGGATTCTGCAGGGACAGTGGGGATGATAAACAGCCACTGACTTGGGAATGACAAACAGTTCCAGCACTGCTCTGTCTGGAAGCTGTACAAGGCCTCCTCTCAGGTGATCCTTGAGTCACCCCTTGAGATAGTCAGAACAAGTGCACTGACCCCATTTCACAGTTGAGGCAACAGGACTTTCCAACATCTGATGTGATCTTCTCAGGTCCCTGCTTTGGAGAAGCAGAGCCAGTCCAAGTAGGTTTCCTGCCTCAGAGATAATGTACCTCCTGTAGCTTTGCCCTTGGTGTGACCTGAACTCACTGTGTGATTTGCTGGCCCAGGAGCTACTCAGAAGAACCAAAAGGAAAGTTTAGAAGTAAAAGAGTCAATAAATGAAATAAAATCTCACCAAGTAGAATCAATAGCCAGATGGAAATGATAAAAAGAAAGTCATTGAACTTAAAGATAGATCAATAGAAATTATCCATTCTGAACAACATAGAGTGGAAAAAATGAGAAAAAGTGAACAATGAACAGACCTTTAGGGACCTATAAGATAGTCCTAAAACGTTCAACATCCTTATCATCAAAGAAGGGAGAAAGAGTGTGTCTCAGAAAGATTATTAAAAGAAGCCAAGTTGGCAAAACATAAACCTACAGATAAAAGAAGCTCGTGGGACCTCAAAGTAAACCCAGTGAAATCCACATCCAGACACATCACTTCTGAAAACTAATGACAAAGAAAGAAAAAACTCTGAAATGGGACTGTGAACTAATGGTACATAATTTATGGGGAACATCAGAAACTTCGGAAACTAGAAGAATAAAAATTTTAAATTCCTTAAAACAACCAAAACAAAACTATAAACCCAGAATCCTATCTCCTCTGAAAATATCCTCCAGGAAAGAAGGTGAAAAAAAGACATTCTCAGATTAAGGAAGACCAAGAATTCATTACCAGTAGACCTAATCTAAAAGAATGGCAAAGAAAAATTTTCAAGTAATACTAGAGGGAAACGGGGAACTTCAAGAACATAAGAAGAGCAACACAACTGGAAAAAATACCTCGGCAAATGCAATAGATTCTTACTCTTCTCTTAACCCTTTTAAAAAAAGACTAATGATTAAAAACAAAAATGATGACATTGTTTGATCGAGTATTCAAATATATATAGATGTAATACATAAGAAAAATAAAAGTAGTCCCATCTTAAAAAAAAAAAAAGAGTTGGAGTGAAGCAAGAAACAGTGGGGGCCCTGGACAGACAACTCTTTAACACAAAGATAGGAGCAAAAAGTGGCTTTTAATGATGGTGGTGGCTCAGTGAGTGACTCCTGTCAGTTTTGAGAGCCCTGAATAGAAGTTTGTGCTTCCTTATATATGTCTTTTTACATCTGTGAAGCTTAATTCCATTGGAGTTTCCCTGGTAATATAGCAAGCAGGATTTACAAAAAGCAGACCAGTGGAGAGGGGGCAGAGGAAAGAGTTCTGACAGGACTTTCTGAGTACATTAAGTTCCTTTGGTGACAGATTACGGAAGTTGTCATGGCCACTAAGGTTCATTGTACAAAGAGCATAGTTACCTACTTAACCCATAGTTGCCTAACAGCACAGTTAAGCCATAGTTGCCTAACAGCACAGTTAAGCCATAGTTGCCTAATAACACAGTTAACTCATAGTTGCCCAATTCCACATGGAGGGATGGTCTCTTTTCTCAGGAGGACACATACATTGGTGACAACCTTCATGCTAATTTGAGTTTAATTTGGCATAGCTGCTTTGGAAAAATACATAAATGTACATTTTACTGACATAAATGTAAAATGAGAGATTTAAGGGTTTTGATATGTGGGTATCAAAATGAAGAATTCTTTTGTGGAGAAATTTTAACAGGGGGTGCATAGCATGATTATATTACTTAGGCACGTGTATGATAAAGATAAAAAATAAATGCTCGATAAACACAAAGCTCAATATAATGGTCTATCCAGAGCACTGGCTGTAGGTCTCAATCTCCAGCAAGGCAATACGATGGAAGCGAGAGAGAACAGAAGACACAGAAACAAGACTTAAAGAGAAAGTGAGGCTCTAGGGTAGTCCAAGCTGCCCTGGGAAACAAAGACAGAAAGCACCCAAAGCCTCCAATATTTATTGATTACAAGCGTGAGACATCTGGCTATAGTGTATGAGGCATCTGGTGATAGCGGTTATCACAGGCAAGGCTGTAAAAGGAAGGCACTGCTTTTCTTGCAGGAGAGATCAGATCAGGACTGGATAGTAGTTAATTAGCAACCCATTATGTCAGTGAGGGAAGCCATAATTCAGGGAAAAGAATTTAATTGGGATCACACTGACCTCTGCTGGAAGTTAATTCAGCAGGGCCCTACCACTTCACAGACCATGATTTAGGTCTCTGTGGCAGCCATTGGCAAAGGAGCTGTGCTCGCCCAACTCTGCCATCTGACATGCCAATATGAGTCATGTAGGCTTTAGTCAGACACCTAATATAATACAGCCAAACTATGGGGAAGCAATAAGCTCATGCCACTTATATAGGCTGCTAATAAACTGGGCAGGGGTGTCTGCTACAATGGTCATATCAGCATGGTAGGCAGGAAGCAAGCACACAGGCTTATGGGAGACAAAATTCTAGATTTTCCATTCAGCTGTGCTGTTCCTATAATAAGCATTAATCAAAACAAAAGAAAAGAAGTGTTTTAAAGAGTTAATATATGATGAAACTAAAATTATCATTAATATGTGAGCACCATATATACTTTTGTCTTCATCCACATTTCTGGCTCATAAATCCTTCCCCAAAGCAAGTCGGAGAACTAGAATTTCTCTTCCTCAAGATGGGTACAAACACTCTAATATTCCCCTGATTTTCTGTCTTGGGGTGTGGAAATGAATACTGAATGCTGATTGATTAGATTCAGAAGTAAGCTTTAAGTACATTGTTGTATTTGATCTACACATCTATCCATAAGTAAGAGGACCTTTATTTTCTTTTAGTTCCCACCCTAATTTGGAATCAGTTTATACTAACCTCAAAGAAAAAGTCAGTGTGATTTGTTTACTTTTCTAATTTGAACAAATTGTTTAAATTTTCCTGTAGAACTCTCTGAAAGTACTCCCTGTTTAGAATGCTTTTTTGACCATTTTCTTCTATGATTTTTAAACTTAAGATTTCTAGAAGTTATTAGTTGATTTTACTACTATTTTTATTTTCTATGAAAGCATGTTTTTCACATTAATTTGTTTGTTTATAACTATGTATACCAGCACCTGGAAGGAAGCTCCCCCGCCGTCATCCCAAGCCCCTAGGGCAGAGAAGGTAAGCCACGCAGGTGCCAGAAGCACCCCACCCCCACTCCGTGGAAATGAGAAGACACGTAAACAAGCCTCAAAAACAGAGTTCCAGATCACCTACAGCAACCCCAAAGGGAAACGAGATGGAACAATCTGATACTCAACCACCTGGA
>NW_004624860.1:4102909-4118588 GCF_000247695.1 Heterocephalus glaber | reverse complement strand
AAATCAACCAATAAGAAATGCTTGCAAGGCTGTGGGGAAAAAGGAACCCTTCTTCACTGTTTGTCGGAGTTTAGAATGTTGCAAACACTGGAAATCAGTATGGAGATACCTCAAAAAATTAGGGTTAGAGATCCAATTTGACCCAGGTATTCCTCTGCTGGCTATCTTCCCAAAAGCATTAAAAGAACCATACCATGGAGATATATGTGCACCTATGTTCATAGTAGCACAGTTTGTAATAGCTAAAAGTTGGAAGCATCCCAATTGCCCAACAGCTGGAGACTGGAAAAGAAAATGTCATTTTTTTATAAAATGGAGTACTACTCAGCCATAAAAATGAGAAATTAGAGACATTTACAGCTAAATGGATCCACATTGAGGCGATACTCTTAAGTGAAATAAATAGGACATGTGTAAATATTTAATTTTCTCTCTGGTGTGAGAAACTGAAAGTGTAAATAAGGATCAAAAGGCATAATAGATAATGTGAAATAGGAAGAAAAGGTGCAAAGGGGAAGGGGAAGTGGGAGGGGGAATGAGAAAATGAAAAAATGGAAACAAAGTCTTTGTAAATGGGAGGTGGAGGGGTTGACGGGAGGGCAGGGGAATGGGGAAAAAAATAAGAGCCAAGATATATCATGTAGAGGTACAAATTCCCAATGATGAATTTCCCAATGATGAATGTCATATTGTATACCTAAAATGTACCAATAAAAGCAATGTAAAAATGTAGGCTGTATATGCTTACATTTTCAAGTACTCATATCAAGAAATAAAAGTTAACAAGTGAAATTAATTCTACCACCTTGTTTTATTTAAATCAACACATCCCAAATATTATCACTTAATCATGTGATCAGTATAAAATTATTAATGACATATTTAAGAATTTTGTCAAACTAAGTTCTCAAACATCTGATATGTGTTTTGTGATTCCAGCTTCTCTGAACTGAGATAATGCTCAATAGATTCCTGTGGCTAGTGACTACTAGATGAATAGCTCAACTACATGGAAAGTGTAATTAATCAAAATAGAAAAATATAAAGAACTGTATGTCCAAATGTTAAAATAAAATAAGAGCATTCAGAATCTTCTGGATAAGTTATCAATACATAAAGAGCAATAACATGACATCCTGAAAATATAGACAATAGATTTTAAAATAAAATAGTACATTAACTATTTTTAGGTTAGGAGAGGCTCCACCCTGCTCTGGCTGGCCTCCAGGAACACCCATGTCACCCCATCCTGGCTCTTGGTGGTTTCCCTTTGGACTCTGATAGCTGTGCTCAGCCATCTGTACAGGAGACCTGAGTGGCATCCTCACTGTGACGTTTCCATACAACTGGTTCCTCCACTAGGTTGCCCTCCAGAGTGCACTGAGGTTTCTACATTCTCACTTCCTCCCCCAACCCTAAGCCCTCCCCTTATCCAGTCTCTTCCAACACAGGCTCCAACTAGACTCTCTGACAGGCAATCAGGGCCCTTCCCTTGGGTAGGGTAGGAGGATTCAAAGTTCAAGCCCATCCTAGGCAATTTAGGGAGACCCTGCCTAAAAATAAATAAAAAATAAATAAAAGGAAAAGTGGGAAAAGGGATTGGAAAGAATGGAAAGAAGAGGAATTGGAAAACCAAGAACTCTATACTTTTCTTTACTTAAAGGCTCTTTTAAGAAATGGTTAGTGGATAATCTTCAAATCATACAAAATTAAAGTTCAAGAATCCTTTAACTTCAGTTCAACTTTTCATATCTTAAATTCATGTAAAATAAGTTTAATGTCTAAAAATATCACTTATTTTGATTCCTATTTATTTATTTATTTATTTAAGTGGAGCTGGGGATCAAACCCAGAGCCTCATATATACTAAGCAAATACGATTCTTTTCAAATGTATGTGAGCATGTGTACGTGCCTATGTGTGACTGTGTATTTGTCACTTCTTGTCTTTCCATCCTTCCATCTAACTCTTGAAGTTGTTGGGAACAAAAAGGAATAATTTTTTTGTCATCAAATGTCAGGTCCATGGCCGAAGCCTTTCAGAGATAAGAGAAAAAGAGTATCCATTTCTTTAATGTAAGTTTTACGTGACACAACATTCTTCAAAAAAGAATACTCAAAGAAACAGAAATCTACATATTTTATGTTCAGTCTGACCAAGAGGTGAAAAGTTCTGGAAATAAATGTGATTAGATACAGAGTATAATTTAGCAGGGCCTGTTTGTCCAGATTCCTCCTACTTCCCTCCAGGGATGCAGCAGGACCCCCAGTACTTGAAGGCATCCAGGGGAGAAGGGAGGGAGGGCAGACAGGGGACTACCTTGCATTTAAGGAAGAAAAGCAAGGAAAAGTTGAGAAAGACCCTCCTGCTTTTTCCCTTTTCTCAGTTTCCAAATTGCCACAACCCATCAAAATCATAACACTTTTCTGGAATTTATAATCAACTGATGTTTATGGTAATTATTTTTACAGCCTGAGTTTGTAATTTTTCTCATTTGTGTCTTTCTGTAATTGTACTTTGTAGGAATTTTTGATAATCCATATGTGCATGTGCAATTTCTATGAAAAATAGTAGTGATTTTTCTTTTAAAAATTTAAGAACCCATTAGCATTTATACCTAGATGTTTCCTCAATGCCTCATGGGCTCAAAGATGAGGCTTTTGGGAGTGACTGGATTATGGGAGTTGTAGCTGACTTGCTGTTAGGAGGTGGAGTGAGGCAGAAGAGGCTAGTCACTGGAGGCCGCCCTGAAAGGGATCCGCACCCCCACACTTCCTTTGCTTTCTGCTTCCTGGGCCACTTTCCCTCCCCGGGCCCCTGTTCTCTGCCACCCTCTCGCTGACTCTGGACTGAACCTGTACAAACTGTGAGCCAAAATAAATCTCTCCTCCCTTACACCTTGTATTGGGTATTGTGTCCCAATGATGAAAAAATGACTAGGACAGGACTCAAATAGAATTTAAATCTTAATTTTTTGTTTTGTTTTGGGAGTATGTTATTGGAAATAAGAAGAGTGAATCACATTTTGGGCAACTTTCTGTGTTTTCTGGTATATAAAGGGTCAAGTCTTTGTGTAACCTCAAAGCAGTTTCCACTGGGTGATCTACTTCCCACCCCTATTTTTTCAAATAGTTTATTTCTGCTCCAATGATCTTCAACTACTAAAAATGGAGCAATTACTTCTTTGTTGGAAAAATGGTAAGGCAAAAATTAATTTTATAATTTAAATTATAAATCCATGAGAAAGTAATTGTAAAATAATATTTTCCTATGTGTTTCTATTATAGGCAGCTAAACCATAAAATAATCAAGCTATAGCAAAGAAGCCGTAGCAAACACTGGTACACAAAAAGTCTTCATCTGCTTTTCGGTATTTCCACATTGATGCTATGATTTTTCAAAGGAAATTGAAACCAAGGGTGGTGCCTGAAGCCTATAATCCCAGCAACTCAGTAGGCAGAGGCAGAAAGATCACAAGTTTGAAGCTAGCCTGGGCGATTTAGGGAGACCCTGTGTCAACATAAATTTAACAACAAACCCCAAAATGAGTTGGGGATGTAGTTCAGTGATAAGACATTTGCCTAGCATGCCTGTAGGTCTAATTTCCAGTGCCATGAGAAAAGAGAATTAGAAAGTTAAAGATTCTAAAATGAATTAGATTCATTTTAGGTTGAATGACTTCTGGCTTAAAGGCAAATTGATTTCAAAACCAGATTGTCACAATGCCATGTGAAACAAACATTTGAAAAAAAAAGGCTAATATATTAAATGAAGGACTCTGAGCACTGCTATCGTGGTCCGAGCAGAGACCACTTTAAATCCCTTTTCCCTGCTATGCTTACACCTGCTGCAGATGTATCGTCATGGGTCAATAAGGCCCAGTAAGCCCAGCCACACCCTGTAACTCTCAATCATCATTCAGTTCTGCTCTTGACAAATAACTCAGCCCAGGGCAGAGAGCAGCAGCTCCTTTGTACTGATCTCTCAAAAGTCCCATGGTGACTTTTCCCTCCCACAGCCCCTGTTTGTTATCCTCATGATCCTATAAATACCTTATAGCCTGTAGGGGAGCAGGGCCAGGGTGGTCCCTCTCAGGTTTGTTCTGAAATAGCAAATTAGAGAAATTTGACCTCTCTTTCCTTTCCTTTTTCCTAACATTAAACTCATCTGTTCAGTTTCATTTTTTCCATTCAAGGATTGATTATGCAATCGCCCCATGTGTGAATATTGAGGGCCTCCTTACAGCACTATAGGGAGAAACTTTGTTATTAAAGCTGGGGCCTGAGTAGCCTTATTTGTAATGATAGGATATCGTGAAACAAATGGATAGGAAAGAGTGGATCTGCATTTTTCCGTTTTGAATAATTTCCCTGTTGACCTCTAGTGTTATCCAAGCAGTGGATGCACATTCGGGTGAGATCTGGGTGGTAGAAAAGGGCAGAGAAAGGGAGCTCCAGGCACGAGGTTGCAGTGTGTTTGCATCAGCTGAGCAAGGCTGGTCCTTGGGGAGGGTCAGTGCTTGTGGCCAGACAGCCCACACCAGCCTTCTTAGCAGGTAGAATTTTCACGACCTGTAGGAGCTTCTTACTAGTACAGGAGACAGAGACTATATATGCTTGGAGAGGAGATAAAAACAGTATAAAGGAAGACAGATTTTTCAGGACTTAGAAAGAAGGGGACCATCAGTTGATCTTTCAAAAGCATTTAAAAAAAATCTTCTTTCCTGAAATCTCTACTTTCTGTATGCTCCTGTACTTTCACATAAATATTCACAAATGTATCAAAAGGAGTGTGCCCTCCCTCTCAGAGTATTTCCTAGTGGCTTTCTTTGTAAATTCCAAGAAGAGAACCTTAGATTAGGTGGGGGGGGAATGCACTTCAGTCCATATCATGAATTATAACATGGAAAATTACTTATTTTTATTTTTATCACAATAACAAATACTTAAGAAATCCTCGTGATGTACAATGAACATATTCTCACACTGGGTTCGTGGATGCGGTCATACTCGTTCCTCGGCATTGCAGATTTAAGCCATGCCTCCTGTTCATAGGTAATTTTCTCAGTCCAAAGGATTTATTTCTGGCATTTCACAGACCCGAAGCATACTGAAGAAGCAGGTCACATCGTTCCAGTTCCTCCTTGGGTCCGAAGAGTCCCTTATCGTGGTGCAGTCCTCCAGGGTGGCTATGTTGTTGGGCTCCCCTACATCCCAGAAACTGGAGAAGAGAGAGGGCAGATTTTAACTTCCAAGAAGGGGAAATAAAGGCCTGCAACATATTTGGGCAAATGATGTTGTGTCATTTGACTTCACAACAATCCCGCCAGGTAGTTACTGCCATCTTCATCTATCAGTGAAGAAAAGGCGTCTCAGAGAAGCCAGGCCACTTGTGCAAGCCTTTGAGTTTGTGGGTCCCGAGGCCTAGTGGGGTCTGCTTGGCTTTCTGGTCTGCCATGCAAGGTGGGCTGACCCCCTGGTGCATTTGTTTCCTTTGCACTACTGTTGCATGTCAATCCTGGTTCCCTATTCCAGAGACTATGCATTAACTTGAGTGTGTCCTTCAGTGTCACAGCGCTGCCCTGGTGCAGCTGTCCTGGAGAACAGAGTCTGGCCGGGCGCTACGCGTAGAGCTGTTCACTCAGCCACTGAAGGTTTCTGCCCTTCAAGTTCTTCAAATGGTAAGTAAAGACTAATAACATTGATGTATTTTAGAAAGTGGTAATTTTGATAAAACAGAATGAGGGAAAACTCTGGAAATTCAAAACTCCTGTTTTAATAATGTAAAGGCATTAAAAGGACTTTATGGTGAAGAAAGATGTTACCAAGTGGTTCCCACATTCACAATGTATGAATCTGCTCTCAAACTCAAATTACTGTTTGTTTCCTCATTTACAGCCCTCTGCAGATAAGACTCAGTTCTACTGCCTCTCTTCTACTTTTCACTCAGCGGTTCTCCCATTCCAATCTCCTCCTCCTTCCCATCTATTATTTTCTTACTCTCGAGACAGTCCCAGGGAATGGGAGAGGCTGTGCCTGACTTTTTTCTCCTCTGCTCTGGCTCATCCTCTCCCTGCGTCTAGTAGTGCCAAAGATGCACCTGAATGCACCTTGTGGGACAAAGGGAAGCTCTGAGCACTTCCCTCAACCATGCTCTAACATTAGCACTGGAAGCAGCATGAAAATTTCCCTACAAGAAGGTTCTTACCTCAGAGAGAAAGGTGTGCTGTCCACCCACTGCCACTGCCCCTCAACCACCTGGTCCGTCAGGCCAATGTAATACTCTTTCTTTTTAGGTTTGGTGTAGAAAAGGAATTCCTATGGAAAAGACACAACCAAAGAGAGCAAAATAGCTATTTCAGTTCTGAAGAGATATTGGAATTAATTGTTATTAAAAGAAGTAAAGTGGGATTTAGGCTGGAGGGAATAGATAAATGAATCTGCAAGTGTAAGGTCATCAGAGAGTCTCTATTCAATTTTTTATTGTGGTAAATATATATAGCAAAAGTAAACTGTAAGAAGTAACTTTCCACATAGAAGATTTTCAATAACTACTCAATGTACCTGCACTGTTATTGGTAATCAAATCTCTTGCATGTATCTTCTACAAAGCATTATCAATCACAATTTGGAGATAATAGACAATAGTTGCTTGCCCTATTTGATATAACGTGCTAAAACAATCAACTCCCAATCATATTTTTTCCACTGCCAACTAATAGAACTCCACGTGGAAATCAGCTTTTTATTAGGTTGTCCTAGTAATGAAGAACAATTAAAGTAGATGCTGATCTCCAGAGGTAGTGGGAACAGCATACATGCCAACATAGTCATTGAGGAGTCAAACATATGGGGAAAGCATGGCATCTGTGATGAATGCTACAGTAGCAGCAGGGTGTGTGCTCAGGTTACCTGCTCCTCTTCTGTGTTGATAACCACAAGATGACCCCCCATGCCTGAGCAGTTTTTTAAACTTGATGGCCAGGTCATGGTGTCAGTGGAAAAGAAGTAGCAACTTGATTGAAAGTGTTGCCAGTTCAGCGGACAGCAATTCTTTACTGAACCTAGGAGAGATGTTTCAGTGAGTGTTCCAGCTGAACTGAGTAATAAAATTTAAAATTTCTTCTCATCTTATGGAATCACATATTAATAATTCATTTATAATTAGAAGCCTTGGAATCCCTTATTTGTATATCACATCTTACTATCTAAGGCTATGGATAATTCCAATGTCAATAAACATAAACAGCAATTTCCTTGGCTTTTGAATATAATATTTATTTTTTAGATACCAGTACCAATAAATTCAACATTATATGCAATCTATCTCATATCTATCATCTGTTCTTAGTCTGCCAAAGTCAGAAATTACAAGTTATGCATTTTCTTGGGTGATTCCTAAGCTACCTCTCTGCTACTGCTTAAAATCATCCAAATCACTGGTGTAAAGATGGTTAAATTTCTTGAAATTATAGAACATTGGCCATTGAAATTTATTAAAAATACAAGTCCACTTTCTCTTCATTTAATGATGAAGAAACTATAGTTCAGAAAATAAAGCCACTTTCCCAATGTCATATAGCATTTTATTAAGACATGGAACAAGACAATATATAAGAGCATTTGGGGTATAATTCTGAGTTCCTTGAAAATTCTCTATACTTTTTTCCTCCACTGGAAGTAGTGAATGAAAAGAAAAATTACATTTCACCTCAAATTTACTCTAAATAAACACTAATGTCTGAGAGATTTCCTGTTCCATTGCTAATTGCATTTCTAAAATTTTGTACCTTTACCTTTATCAACTCTTTACATAGCACAAGTGGGATATACATTTTGTTTTTGAAAAAAATAGAACATAATTTTACTTATTCTAGAGTCAGTTAAGAATACAGAAAATGTTGACGTATACATTTTGATGTTCCAATTTGAGGATATTTATACCTGAACCATTATTGTCACAGGAAATTTCCTGGAAATGCTCATGTGGCTGCAACTTTTTCTCACCACAAGTTCGAAAGCTCTGATACGTTACTGTAAAAAAAAGGGCACAGTTAATTTTGGATTAAAAAATCAATTTTTCAATTTTGTTTTCACAATGTTTTTACCAATAATTTTGATATTTTTTACTATCTACTCTTCCACATGCAGAAGCACTGGGGTTCATTTGGTCAAGGAATCCACATTTCATGGTTTTCTTGATTCACAAAGACAGATTCAGTTTTATTCAGACTCACATGCCCAAGGGGAAACTACTGAGTTTGCATTCACTCTTATGACAAGTCGAGCCCTCTCTACTCTTCCTTCCATAAAATTTATTTTGTTTGTGTGCTTGACCAGTGAGTTCAGGCTTCAAGCTTGTTATCTCAAAAGAGAACAGTGTACTGATGATGGTGGTACAAAGGAAAGAACTCAAGACCACCAAGAAGATGTGAAATATCCATCATGATAAAATGTGTCCAAGAACCCTGAAATTTGCTAAGAGTTCTGTACCAGTTGGGGTTTCTTGCTTGAGGAACAGCCTGGAATTAATAGGGAAAATGTGAAATATAAAGCCTTCCTATGTAGGAGAAGAGAAATCACAGGCAGCTCAGAGAATTTACTGAATGAGACTTTTGGCACCCACCAACACATCTGGTGATAAAACAGGCAGAGAGAAACAGGATGGAGGCCCCAGCCACAGCCCAGAAGAATCCCTGGTGAGAGAAGCATCCTTTCTCTGTAGAAAAAAAGGCACAAACATAGTCTTCCAGAGGCAAATACAAAAAATGGTACATGAGTCTTATAAATCCTTATTTACTTCTTTCCCCTCACATTGTATTGAGTAATTCCCAAACTTCAGCATGCATGAGAATCACTTGGAGAGTTGACTGAAAGACAGATTTCTGGGCCTTGCTCCCTGAGTTAACAATTCATCACAACTTGTATGGAACCAAGAAGTTTGTGAGGCCGCTGAGGCTGGTGGTCTGAAGACCACAGAGCCCCTGGTTTAACCTATTGCTGATGTGGAGTCTGACTCATGAACTCGGGTGTGTGGCTTGTCCTAAGCCTCCTGTTGAAAAGATGCTTGTAAAACTACTTCAAAAAACAAAAAACCCAAAACGCACATTTCAAGGCTTTTTTCCCCATTAGCTTTTCTCTCTTTTTATGCCTTCCCACCTCTCTGCTTCTGTTACCTCCCTTGCTCACCTTCAATTTCTTTTAGATTAGACAGAACATTAACAATCACAAGGCAGTTCCTCCCTGTTTCAAAACAGACTTTACAAAAAAGATCAATTCCACAGAAGTGAAGTGCAGTCCTAGGGGCCTGGATTGTCACGGAAAGGCAGAAATAATCGATTGGGTAGCCGTGCCTGTACCCAGGTCAGCAAGCTTTCCGACATGACTTTGTCCCTAATCTCTCTTTCTTTCCCTTTTCTCCTTGTTCTGCATCTGTCCCCCTTTTTTTCACTTTACTGAGTGCTTTTTATTGTTCTGTCCCTTACCACATTCGTCACCTGTACCCATAACATCGATGGAACAAAAGGAAGAGTTGCAAATTTTACCTGCACATCGTGATGCAGAAGATTTGGAAGAATTCATTCTTTTTCTTTCTCTTTCTCAGTCTTCCCCTGCCTGCTCCCTCTCTTCTCAATATCTGGGTCCAGAAGTGTTTGGTTGGTAAGATTTCAGAGGAAGGTAATCTTCAAAGATGAACATTTATCCGTTTTTGTAAAGTCCAACTGTAAAAGACGTCCAATATGAACTTGTTCTGCCTGTGCCCTGGATTCAGGATTTCCTTTCTTGCATAATGGGGACAGTGCAGTGTACTGGGCAGCATTAACTCTCTTCACTCCAGAAAACAACAAAATGAGGAAATGGCGAAATGGCAAGCATCAAAACAAGGGCTAAGCATGGGGAAATACAAGAGGTTGAAAAGAACATTTATTTTGTTTGACAAAATGTCTCATTTTCTTCAAGGTCTAACTCAGCTCCAGTTTGTCCCTCATAATGGGGAGCCTCCTCTGCTTTTCCATTTCTACTTTTATATATGCTACCTACCCATTTGTTAACTAAAAAGGAGTCTCAGACTCCAAGTCCTCATTTAATTAACACAGAGCTGTATACATACTGTGTGTATTTATGATTTAGAAATGGAAATTTCACCTTTCATCTTTTCCCTTCCTCCTTCATTTGGATCTCTTGAACCTTCTGGTGTTGTGGGTCTGTGTCTCTTTCATCAAAGTACTAACTACGAGTTTATGTCGCACATTGGTCTCAGCTGGCTTAACTCCATTCAACATCATACAGCTGCTGAGGCTTCAGAGGCCCAGCAGGGCCTGTAATTCTATTCTGATCTACTTGACAAGCTCAGTTCCAAAAGACAGCTACTTTAGGAGAAACGGATTTAAATGGCAGAGGAAGCGATTAGAGTAGTGCTTCTTTGGGATGTTAAATATATCCCATCTCCCTCCTGAAAGGTATTTAAGCATAAGATTACTTTGACCTCACTTGTGTTAAGGTAGCAAAGGTCGAAAAGGAGAAGTACAATCCAGACCCACATGACTCCTCAATCCCCACATTTGATGACTCAGAGGTCTCATGTGGTAGAAATTAGTTTCAGTCCTAAAGGGACTTTCTATGATTTCCATTGATTGGGAAATCTCTTCTGCAGTCTTAATTTCATTGTAATCTAGACACATGAGAATATTGAAAACTATCCAAGTCGGTTGCCATGATTTGTGTGAGTGTCCCCCAAATGTCTCTGCATTGGAGACTTGGTCCCCAGGGCAGCAGTGTTGGGAGGCGCTGGGAAGTTGTGGGAGGCCAGGCCCAGTGCAGGCTCTTAGGCCACTGGGGTCCCAGACTCCCTGACTCTCTCCCTCCTGGTTTCTGCCAGGGGGCGTCATCCTCCTGTGAGACCCGACCACAGGCCGGGTGACTTTGGAGTTGAGGCTCCAGATCCATGAGCAAAAATAAACATCCTTTTAGTTTGTGGCCTGTGTTAGGTACTTTGTTACAGTAATGGAAAGAAAACTAATGTATATTTCATTAGAAAATAGCATTTGACCAGTAAAAGGAGAGGAGCGATCTAGTGAATGATACAAACTATTAAATAATTAATCATAATTATCACAGTTAATGTTTTATTGATTCTGATCAATGAGTAATCATCAATGTTAATAATTATTGATTTGCAATGAACTATATACTGATAATTGAATATTCATTTGTCAAAATATATATATGTTTATATTATTTGTTTGATCTTTTTCATGAACATACACCAACTGTACAAACCAGGGAGTTTCACTGTGGTATTCCCGCAGGTGCACACATTGTATATGGCTTGTATCCACCCACCACTCTCCCCTCACCTGGTAATCCTCTGAGACCCTTTCTCCTCCTTACTCTTCCGTGTCGCTAGTGTTATTTTTAAGAACTGTTCTGCTTTTAGTCTAATTTATTTATTACTAATTAAGGGTAATAAAAATAAAAATTTAAAATTTTACTTTTACTCACTTCTCTAATTTTCTTCTTTTCTTCATGTAGATCGTTTCCAACATATCATTTTCCTCCTGTCTAAAGAACTTTTAAGGTATCTTTTAAGACAGGAGTACTGGCAATGAACTCCCTCCACATGTATTTGCCTGATGAAGGCATTCTTTCTCCTTCACTTTTGAACAGTAACTTTACTGGGTACAGAATTCTGCTTGGTGGACTTATTTTTTCAATGCCTTAAATTAAATTTCACTCCAATCTCTTCTTGCTTACATGGTTTTGGTGGAAAAGTCAGATGTAATTCTTATATTTACTCCTCTGTGGGTAAGGTGACCTTCCATTCAGCTTTTTGAAGTTTTTCTTTATGTCTGATCTTTTGTTAAAATAATCTTATGCCTAAGTGCATGCATGTGTGTATACATATTTTCCATAAAAATATACAATTTGAAAAGTAAGAAATGCATTACTTAAATAAGTGGCTTTGTGAAGTGGTCAGAAATGATTTTATCTAGTGAAAATGCTTTGGCTTATTGTTGCATATAATTGAGTAATTCCTCTTGTTGGAAATTGTACAAGCATCACATGATTAAAAGTCAAGTGAAAAATGTTTACCCAATTTATGCTTTGATACTCTCCTTCTGATATCTGTGACATCATTAATCATTAAATGCTCAGGTCATGCTAACATAAAGCCAATATTCTAGTCTACAGTACTTATCATGGGATCTGCAGTCACCCAGAACCCACTGAAAATACAAAATTCCTAGGAGTTTTCTATAATTTGGAGTTTGTTTTTAATGGAATGTTTTCTTGTTAGAATCAGCACACCAGGTACAATGGCAGAGATTGGTGGGCTCCTAGGAGACTTGCACTAACTATGGATAGAAAGTGAATTGAAAGCCGAGAAGGTGCACAACAAGCTATTTGTGGAAAACAAAGGAAAGTTTAGGTGTTAGAACATCTGTCTTGGACCTGAGGGAGTGATTTATAAACACCCTACCTTCACTGGGAGGGGTCAAGTTTTGAGCACAGCCTGTTCACCTACTTTTAGGAATGTTTAGTTCAGAGCAGGATTTTCAATAGCATATCTTTCTCTGGTTTTGTCTGTTAGACTAGTCCGAATCACTATGAATATGAAATTATCTAACACTTCTCCTTTGTTTGTTGCTCTCCTCTTTGTATCTCAGGAACAAAGTTCTACTCTTTCACCTGGGTCTCCTGGCTACTGTCATGATGGGGATTTCATTACTGGGGGACTCCTTTCCCTAAGAGTGACTGATGGTGACATGAGAAGCAAATTTGGATTTCAAAATACATTTTATATGCAACCTTATGTACACGTGTAAGTGTGTGATGTGGGTACCAGATTATGACAATGCTTAAGTGTATGACTGCTCTTAAGTGCATAGGAAGACTTGCAAAGCACTGTAGAGTTGAGAAGTGTTTTTCTTTGTTCAAACATGCAGGGCGCTGTGTTGACATCTTTTTTACCTATGCCATTTTAATTTGTTCGTTTGGCACCTCTTTTGTATATTTCCTTGGGTAATCTAACAAAATATTTTTTTTCCTGAAATGCATCCTGATATTCAAGGCAAGACTATATAAAATTCTAAATTTTTATTTTTGCTGTTTTCCATTGACTTCACTTCCCGACCTTAGTTTCTCAGATGCAAGATGCATGGCGAAAAGCCAAAAGTGTAAATTTGACTAAAGCTGATTGTAAGTCTGATTTTTTAGCCACCAGATTTCTCAACATTTTTGATATAAGATAACCAGTTTATTTCTTAGGCATGACTCTTGCCTTTTTTAGAAACAAAAATTTAGAAGGGATAGGGGAAAGGAAAGAAGGAAAAGGAATAAATATGAGAAAAGGAAAAAAAGTCTTTATAAATAGGGAGGGGTGGAGGGGTTGAAGAGAGGGCAGGGGAATGGGGAAAAAATAAGAACCAAGATGTATTATGTAAAGGTACAAATTCCCAATAACGAATGTCAACATACTGTATACCTAAAATGTACCAATAAAATTAATGAATGAAAAAAAAATTAGAAAACTGTCTTTTCACCACTGTATTTTAGGGAACTTACTAAGCATTATCAGCAGCTGCTGGCCATGATTTTTGCTGTAGAAAAGGTCAATAACAACTTGAATATGCAATTCAATATGTCCCTAGGATTTTACTTCTTCAATGTTGACTACATTGAGATGAGGGCCCCGGAGAGTTTTGTCTTTGCTTTCAGGAGAGAGTCCTCCAGTTCCTAATTACAACTGTAGGTCTGAGAAGAGAGACAAGCTGGTGGCTGTGATGGGAGGCATTTCAACAGGAATATCAACTCAGATTTCCTGAGTATTAAGTCTCTACAATATTCCACAGGTAGACAAAATTCTGGCATTTGAGGCTAAATATAAAAAATATAATGGATGCCAAACAAAATTCAGTTTATTAAGTGAGGGATGATGTATAATAAATTGCTATTTCTTAGTCATTTACTCAATTGTTTTATTCTGTCACAGCACATGCAACAGAAAGGATAAATTAAATCATTAGTGAATGAATATCATGATTTTCTGTAAGAAGTAACTATGTTTTCTGTTTAGATCAGCTATGGCCCATTTGATCCAAGCCTCAGAGACAATGTCCAGCTCCAGTTTATTTATCAATTTTCTACAAAAACTGCAGCTCTGTGTCAGGGCCTCATTCAAATAATGCAGCATTTCAGTTGTGTCTGGGTTGGCCCTGTGGTTCCAGATGACATCAGGGGAGAAATATTTCTCAGGGAGACTACACAAGAGATAAACAACAATGGACTCTATATCGCATTTGCAGAAAGGATTCCAGAGTTTCCTGCTAAGGATACAGTTAACGGGCAACTCATTATTGAAAGATTCTCACATACTAAGGTCAGTGTTGCATTTGGTGACACATACTCTCTTCTGAGATTTGTATATAACATCTATTGCAATATTCCATTTGGAAATGTCTGGGTCACAACTTCTGATTGGAATATAACTACACTGCCCTTTGAACGAAATCTAAGTTGCACATACTTTGGTGGAGGATTATGTTTTTCTTTCCACAAGGAAGAGATTCCTGGCTTTAAAGATTTTCTTAGAACTGTTCAGCCTGCAAAATATCCTCATGATGTCTTTATCCAGTATGTGTCGTCTACGCTAGTTGAAAGTCCATATTTGGATCAACATGGAATCAAGACATTGAGTCAATGTGAAGAAAATGGTACCCTGGACATTCGGCCTCTGAATGTTTGGGACATGAACACTTCATCCCAGAGTTACCATGTTTATGCTGCTGTGTATGTCACTGTACCCGCTCTTCACAAAGAACTCTCACTCAGAGTGGAAGGAGAATCACTTGACAAAGGTGCAGAGGCAGCTCCTCATCCATGGCAGGTAGCAAAAGCTCATTCATCTATATTCCTAGGGCACTGGCCCATGCATTGTCCTTTCTGGTCCTTGATTCACTATTTTTTAAGAGTTCTTCTCAAATTATAAAGAAAACAGACTAAATTGTGTGGCATGGGTTAATTAAGGTCACTAACTTTCCTTGTGCTCTTTCCATTAAGTCCATTTATCTCTTTATAGTCTTTTTTGAAGATATACAAATTTCCCTCCAATTTTTGTCCTCATGATAATTTGATGTTAGACTTGCTAAAGAGCTAGAAAAGGGTTGTTCTCAAATTACTTCTGAATTATTTTCAGGAATTTCTCCTTTTACTATGGCAATTAAAAGATTAGTACAAAATTGCAGTTTATTGAAGACCACTTAAAGATTGTTCCTTTTTACATATTACTGAATACATGGGCTGTACATTCCATTTATCTTATTAGCAAATGGTCAATGAAGTTGATTTTCTCACAGACAATTAACTGAATTAAGTTTGTCATGTATTTTCTTAGAGATAACTCAGAATTGTGGACAAATAGGCGAGCAAGGGTAGGTATCCATTTATTTTTCTTTAAAAAGCAGCAATAACCTACTTTATACTATATTGTAAATGTCATCCTGTATCAGTACATGAAAATGGTATAGCATGGGGATAATTCATTCTCATTTATTTTATAGGTATATTTATTTGTTTTAGGTATATAATATTTATTTATTATTTTTATTTATTTATTACATGTATATTTATTTTATAGGTAGAGATGATTATTTAAGCAGTCCTTCATTTATTTACCATAT
>NW_004624860.1:4049354-4071838 GCF_000247695.1 Heterocephalus glaber | reverse complement strand
CACTTTTGAAACAAAAGACAATGCATAAGAAAAACAAGAAATTTGCAAACACTTAAAACACACAGCTTAAAATGAAGACACTTTTGAAACAAAAGCCAAATCAAAGGCCAGAATTTATGAAACAAAAACCAGAATCTATGAAGCAAATAGCCAAAGCCTATGAAATTAATAGTAACAATCTATGAAGCAAAAAGACCAAAGTTAGAACCTATGGAACAAAAGCAAACTCTTACCTCTGACCAGTATTCTTGGTGGAACCTCCAAAATGACATAGGGGGAAGAGATGTAACCCCCAAACCTGCTAGATATCCAAACCACGAGTTCATGTTCTCTAAAATCAAAGAATGAATTCTAGGAACAATGGAGGTTAAGAGTAGGAAAAATTTAATGTGAGAAAGAAAGCTTCTGCCTAAGAGAGACAGAAGTGGGACCGGAAAGTGGATTGCCCCTGCTCTTCTTGATTCATAGACAGCTTTCTTGCTTTCTTTTCACTGTGCTCAGACGTTTAAAGAGGGTGCAGGATCTTTCAGTCCTCTTTCATAAGGGCATTGACACTGTTAATGTGGGCTCGCCTTCTTGACCTAATTCTTCCCAGTGACTTTTACCTCCTAATATGATCATCATGGGATTAGAATTTTAACATGCAAATTTTGGGAGCATGCAAACATTCAGACTACAGTGATGTATGTACTATGTTTTTAATTTAAAATGTACCAGTTGAAGGCAAGTTTGATCTAATCATTGTAATTTACATGAAAAAGAATGCATCACTATGAGTTCGTGTGAGCACACTGAAATAATTATTCATAGAAATGTGGTTTTTAAATTTCACATGGTTTGAGCTAGGGAGGAGGATATCATAACCTAAACTTTCAAGATGTGAATCTTAGTTCAGCTACTAAATACAAGGTGAGATAAAAAGACATTGTGAATATCTAAACTAAAATTATTATATTAATTGCCATTCATCCCCTCAAGGTGCTCCATTTTTGCTTCAAACACACTTATCCCACCATTCTTGCTACTTTCTGAAGCCTTTCTGGAAGTGCTCTTTCTAGAGTGTCCTTAGTTTCAGTTCTGGGGTCTCCTCCACGTCCTGAATTGACTCCTGGCATGTATGGCAATTTCTGTGAAATGAACACATTATGGTGTAGACTCATTCATCTTATTCACTGGATCTGGTACTGTGAAATTTCTGGCTTTTCCACAAAGCCAAAATGATTATGAAAGGTTGAATCCTCCGGAGTTGAAATCTCTGAAGGATTATGTTAAAAACAGAGGGAAAATAGCAAAAATGAAACCTACGTTAAATTCAACTGAGTACCTTGCTAGGATTAAAGTGATGTAACCTACTCTGTTTGTCTTCCAGACAAAAAAAACATTATGTGGAGTCTCTCCAGGTTTTACACAAAGTATTTGACACTGAATTGAAGTAATGCACTAAGCACCCTAAGAGAAATAATTACATGACTGAAAACAAAGATGGACATACAATGAACAGGAGTAACATACAAGTGATAGTTATTAGAGTTAACTGACATAACTTTAAAATAAACATATTTTTATGGTTTTATTGAGGTATAATTGGTAAATATTTTTTCGTTGTTTGTTTTGTCTTTTGAGTCAGAGTCTCCCTATGTAATTCAGCAGGCTGCTCTTGAACTCATTATGTAGCCCAGGTTGGCCTTGAACTCTCAGGAATCCTCCTGCTTCAACCTCTCAAAAACTGGAGTTACAGGTGTGCACCACCACAACCAGCTAAAAATTCATTTATAAATAAAAATGTTCTCTGAAAATTGACACAAAGTCTGTTTGTGTGTGTGTGTGTGTGTGTGTACTATGAACATAACAGTTCAGTTCATAAAGTACAGAAAAATGCAAATGGCCAAAGTGACAAAGTAGATCTTTGGGGGAAAAGCAAAGTGGGGCAGGTTTAGTGTTAGATGTAAAGACTTAATATAATAACACAGTAATTTAGAAGGGATGACATTGACATACAAACAGGCAAACAAAAATTAAGAGTATAGAACTAGAAAAAACTCGCATATCCACTTGACTTGAGAATGTGACACTGCTCTGCACGTAGGACAAGGTGAAGTTTTCAATTATGATCATTTCCTTGTACTACTGGAAATAAATCAATCCCAATGTCTATGTTATACCTATATAAAAGTAAAATTTGGATGTATACACATATATGAGAAAGGCAAAAATAAATTTTTATATTAGAAATTGTACAATATCTAAATAAGCAAGATAAGGAGCAGGCATGGTGGTGCATATCTGTAATTCCAGCACTCAGGAGGCTGAGGCAGGAGGATCACAGTGAGTTCAAGGCCACGTTGAACTGCATACTGAGACTCCTTGTCAACCTCTCCCTCACCAAAATTAAATAAATAAAAATATAAATAAGATATAAAAATCATTTGCCATAAAGAATAACTTTCCTCCACTGAGCTATATTGAAATTTAAGACTTCTTTTTCTTTTTCTTTTAGTTTGTTAGTATATGTGTGTAATACGTAATGTTCATTCTCCTCATGAAAAGTCAGGACGTAGACACACTAACACATCTTAATTACTTTTGTCATTCTCTTTTGGTTCCCGCCTCCACTCTCTGCTTGGTCTCTCTTCTTTTGGTATGTGTTTGAAGCATGTGATGTTTACACTCCTTGTGTGCAGCTGGCACATGCACATAACACAAAAGGACTAAAAGGTACAGAAATGATGTGAAATAGAAAGCAAAGGGGCAAAGGGGAAAGGGATCTAGTTCCTTTTTCTCACCCTTTATCCTTCTCTGTCTCCCCCTGCCCCCACCTCTTGATCCCTTCGCCTTTCAGAACAATCTATCTCCTAACTTCCTATTATCTGTATTTCATTTCACTCTTTATTTTTACTCTGTTTCTTGTATAAGAAACATGTGACATTTAAGCTTGTGTGTCTGAGTTATGAAATTTAAGACTTGTATTAAACAAAAGATACCATTTAGAGAAGCCAAAAAGAAACCACAGAGTGGGATAAGATGATGCATAACATATTTAACAAAGAACTTATTCAGAATTTATAAATGAGTCCCACAAATCAGTAAAATAATCCACTAGAAAAATGGGCAAAAGACTTAAGAAATTTCACTAAAGCAAATTTGTTAAATGGTCAACAAGTAAGTGAAATGTGTAAATTTTCTTAGCCATCAAGGACACGTAAAACAAAACTATAGTATGTAAAAGAATATAATAAGATAGTACCCCTGTCCACCCACAAGAATGGCTAAAAATAAAGAAACAAACAATAATATAGACAATATCAAGGGTGGAGGATAAGATAGGACAATGTTGTCTTTTATTCGCTACTGGTGGTAAAGAAATTTTGGAAAACTTTTTGTTTTTGTTTAATAAATCAGAGTGCAAGAATAGCTTTTGATCCAGGAATTCCACTTCTAGGTGCAAATGCACCTGAAATGTTCACAGAGTAATGTGATGAGTCCCAGTTGGAAGCAACCTGAATGTCTTCCAACACCAGCAGATTCATGAGTGGAACACTTTATAGTAAGTAAAATGGGTGAATCTCAACTGCAGAATACAACACCAAGTGAACATCACAATCACGTGGAACCAAAGAGACTAGACACAAAATACAATATAAAATGCAAGCAGGATGCTTCAGAAACAAGTGAAATCCATCTGTATTTTAAGAAAGTCAGAATAGGAAGCAAGCGTTCCCAGGACCATAGAGTGGCTGCTATGGTGATGACACCCTTATTCTCTTACATATACATTGATTATGCTGGGGTATTACTTTTGTAAAAACTCATCACTATACACACTTTTGAAGACATTTTTGTGAATGGATCAATTATTAAATCAAAAGTTTACTTAGAAAATAGTGTTCATTATTCATCAGTTTTCTGGGAATATTATTTTACAAGTTCTCAGGACACAGTTTACCTTGAACTTACTAAAATCTGCTATTGATTATCAACATTGCCATTAATCTTGCTTTATATACTTTTATATTATAACAATTGGCATGTATTAGTGTTACGACTTTTTAAAAATCCAATAAAGTAAAAGTGAACTTTAAATATAGATTAATTTCTTTAAAATATCATAAATATAACTTCAAAACAAATTTTTCAATGTTATTTTATTAGCTTAGCTAATAATATACATTTGGTAACTCTTATAATTCAAAAAGTTAAATCTTACTACTTTCACTTTTTTTTTGGTACCAGGAATCAAACTCAGGACCTTGCGCTTGTGAGGCAGGTGGTGGAACCACTGAGCTAAATCCCCAGCCCTACCTTCACTTTTAAGATAGAAGAAATAATATATGTCTTATTAGGGTAATATGGGATTAAGCGATAATATGAGTAATGGTTCAATATATTCTACTAATGTTGAGATGGACATAAATAATTTATATTTTTATGGTGTCTTTAACTTTCCAAGTGCAATGGCAAAATTTTAGCAATAAATTACATGTCTGGGTTCCTTGGTTATTATGTAATTTTATTTAGTGTGACATACACAGAAGTAAGGTTGGAAGCTGAAGAACTGATTTACAATAATTACTTGTTGATCTACTTTCCTTTCACCATGATAATCAATGCTACTAACTTACTACTTTTTGTGAATAAAACTCCCACGAGGCAGAATGTTTTCTATAGAATTTATCTACATTCTACAATTTGATAATATATTTCAATTTCAACTAGTCTGAGAACAATACTCTCAAATTTTTCCTTCCTTTGTCTACATCTTGTTTCAGAGCCCAGGTAAATTATGAAGTGGGTGAACTTTTTTCTTTTTCCTCTTCTTGGAGTTTCTCTGATCTATTTTTTTGAGCTAGTTAATTTTCATGTTCTGATTTCTTTCGTAATGGAAATGGATTGTGATTATTGTACCTTTCTTGGTAAGGTTTACGTTCCTCATTTAGTTTTATCATAATGGAATTTCAGCCATTTGGCCACTGCTAAGGCATGAAATTGCATTATGATTGCATTGTGATTGCATTACTGGAACTTCTCATTTACAGCACTGATACAGATATCTGCTTAGTGATTGGGACTTCAACCTTGTTTTTCACTTGTGTATTGTAAAATTTCAGTTAGCACATGAGAAATAATAACGCCCAATTAGATTCTTTTTTGGTTCATTTTTGCTTAGAGAATTTTGCTAGTATTAAGTGTAAGTTAACAATTCTCAAGCAATTAAGTTTTTCCTGAAACATAATTTGAGGAATTGGGCGAAAGTGGATTGTCTCATACAATAGTTTTGTTTTTGTTGAAAGATAAATTTGGTGCTTGCATTAATCTGTATTTCCAGAACAGTTTGACTGAAGATTTTTCCCTAAAAATTTTTCTATTTGGCATAACTTTACTATCAATAAAAGTGAATAATTTAGCCTGAAAACCATGTGCCTACTTTGGTTTTGCTTTTATTTCTACTGGTTGACCACTCTTTGATTGGTTTACTAAGTGAGACCATGGCTTTGGCTTGGTTTGATTCAAGGAAAGCCTTCAGTCTGTAACTTGTACTTTATGAACTTTTGACTTCTTTCAGCGTCAGCCTCCAGGAAGCAATTTGAAACTTTATGCTTTACCCAGGCAGGACTTGAAGTTAAAGGGAGAGACTAGAATTCCCACTCTCAGCTCTCCCTGGGCAGCTGCCTCTCATGAGAGGCCTGAAGTAATACAAACGTGTTTTTCATTCACTTTCTCATTTTACCAGGAGGCAGGTGCAGTTCACAGGACAGAACTTCTTAAGGACTATAATTTTTGTAAGAAGTCGGAAGGGGAAAAAGAAACGTCAAGGTAATGAAGCAATTAAGTTTTCCTGAATAACTATGGAAGTTACAGAACCCATGGGAAGGTACCGAGCCTTGCATCAGTTTTTAACAAAGTGCTGCCATAAACTTTGAGGAGCCCCATTCTAGGGCACAATTATGAAGTTCCTAAAGTTTGTTGTCAGCAGTGCACATCGCTTTGTCACTGTCCCAGCCCCTAATGGAGACTTCCTGTTTCTTTCCTCTGCCTTTTCAGAGCCTCGTGGACTCCCTGTACCCCGGCCTCCCACTTGACTACACGGGGCTTCAAATCCGAGCCTGCTGGTGGTGCATCCTGCGCCTTTCAGTCCATTCTTGCGGACTCAGCTTAGGTGTCCTTCATACCTACGTCCCCCCACTAGGTACAGCGCCCCCAAGGGCCAAGCCCAGGAACTGTAGGAGTGGCAGCAACACCACGGGTCGGCAGGGGTCAGAAGTCTCCCCAGCGAAGACTTCCATGTCTACTCACATCTACCCACGTCTACTCACATTTCTGTGGTTAAAGTCGCCCCTCTCACTCATTCTTTTTCTCCTCTCTTCAGGAACTGTGAACTGGATATGATCAGGCTCTTAGAAACTGATTTTCTGGAAACCTAAATACTGCTTCTAAAGATAATTATTATGAATAAATTACACAACGTTAGATAAATACAAACAATGAATGTTTCATCATTTACAGTGTCTTTTCTGTGAAATATAATGCCTTCCATAAGGCAATGTAATTCTAGGGCTGGCAAATGACTTCTCAAACTGATGGGTTATAATTTTTTTATAGAGAAACAAAACAAATGTTTAAGTAAAAATCACAATACATAGGTTTTTCTTATACTTTTCAATATTTAACTCATGAAAGCATATTATCTAAATGTAAAGAGGTCTTATTGTCTCAATATCTGGAGATCATGTGTAGAACATAAATTTAGTGGAGAATGATGCTCAAATACAGAAATAAATTTAAAAAATAAGAGGACATAAAGTATAAGTAATTTATGCTACTCTCTTTTCCATAAACTGAGTAAAAAATAATAGTGGAGACCCAAATTATAAAACCTAAATTATTTACTGAGTCTTGTCAATAACCAGATGGGTAGATGACAGATGTACATAATCTAATATGTGAGTAGATATTTTGTTTTAGGAAAGTATTCCTAGTCTTCTTTTACAGATTAAGAAATTAAAATTTAATTGTTTTTGGCTACAGAGTTAGAGTTGCTCAGATTCAATCAAATCATCTTGTATTTTCTTCTTGTCTGTTTGTGGTGAACTATGGAAGATCAGTGGGAAGAATGAGTCCTAATTGGCCTCCTCAGTGAGCACTGAGAAGACAGAGGGCAAGCAAGCTGCTGACACGCCGCGGGGAGAGGTCAAAGCACCCGAGGTGGAGTTGTTCACCCGGAGAAGTGCCGTGGAGCGCGGGAGACAGGTGGATCCTGTGGAACCCTAATTGCTTGTGCCGTGTCTGAGGGAATGAAGCCGATGTGCGCCAGTCACTTGGGGCTCTACGTCGAAGGGAGACATGAGGCCCCTGGCCCCTCAGATTTTAACCTGTTTCCGTGTCTCTTTATTTTTATTTATTTTTCATCCTCGTCACCCCTTTGTCAGGCTCGAGCTCGTAGGGTGGTTCCTACAGCGAACCACTGCGTAACTAGTCACAGAGCGAGGCCACCGAGCTACGCGTTTACCTCGCTCTTCGGAGGAACCTTATGTAGGGAGCAGGGGCATGGCGCCCGATAACATGCAACGCGCACCTGCTTCAAACACCCTTGAATTATTCCAAGGGCATTTCTCTGTGCACCACATTTCTTGTTGAAGCAGTCATCTAAACCAGGGTGTTATGGGTCTTGAGGTTATTTTATGTCCTGTAGGAAGAAAAGCAACTTCACCTAAAACCTAGTAAGAAGACAGGAATTTCCTTTCAAACGGAACATTATATGCAGGTGCTTTCTAGGAACTTTTGGTCCAAAAATCCCGCAGGTAGCCACTAGATGACAGTAAGAGGCTTTGTTACAATCTTCTGTGGCCTTAGCTTGGAAGCACGCTGAAGAAACTTTCAAAATGATTTGAACCTGGGCTTCTGAGGTCCCCAAAGGCTTTGTAAAACTATCTTTCTTTATTAAATTATTATTAACATGTATTAGTTATAAATATTAATGGATTCAGCAATATTTCCACACATGCTACAGCACGCATTGATCAAATCCAGTGACATACACAACTTTCCCAATCTCTAGTAATCGTTATTCTCCTTTCATGTTAACTTTTATTTTCACATATGAAAAAGAACAAATGGTACTTGTTTTCCTGTGTCTACTCATTTCACTTAATACCATGACCTCCAGTTTCATCCATTCTGCTATAAATAACAGGATGTCATTGTTCTCCATAGCTGAATAATACTGTTGTCTATATATATACAATATTTTTTAATCTGTTCATGTACTAATGGGCACCTAGGGCTGATTACATAGCTGTGCCATTGTAAAGCATGCTGCAGTAAACATGGGCATGCAGGCATCTCCTCGGTGTGCTGATTTCATTTCCTAAGTGGGACAGCTGGACCACAGATGTTTGTGGAACTCTGTACTGTTCTGCATGAGAACTGTACTAATTTACACTCCCATCAACAATGAGTAAAGGTAAATCTAACCCACAGAACCTGTGGGAGCATAGTAAATGTATTCTGAAGTTCATCCCACTACCATGCAGAGTAGCTTAGATTTCCTTTCTAGAGTGGAAAGTAAAGATTTCGACAAATAGACAACAGAGCACCACTTTCCTTAGCTCCTGCAAAGTTTGATGTGTTGAAGTATATTGATCACAGCTCATGCTATTGGAGGCATAATTTTGTTTGGTGCTCTATAGCAAACATACAGTTAATCTCCAGGATTGTTGGCTTTTCTCACAAGTCACACTAAACTATGAAATAAGAAACTTGTGAACATTAAAATCACTGCATTTAACTGGTGTTTATTTAAAGTTGAAATCTCTATGCACACCCTATGCTCTTTTAGATTGATCATGTGAATGTGCTTCTGCAGTTCTAAAGATTTAATCTGGCAGCTGCATAAATACAGAATGAAGAGCAGATGTGAACATCCCTTTCCCAATGGTGTGGGTGAAGAAAGAGTCCTCCATTCAGATGTAACAGTCAGTCCTAGAATGCATTCCAGTAGGACAGAGGCACACATTACTTTTATTCATAAAACCCACTTCCAGTCATACTTTCACCTGCAAGTTTTCCTGATTGACTTAAGGTGCCCTTGGACTCTTTGCTGGCAGGATAGTGTAGAAGAATACACGAGCAATCCAATAAACCTTTGTCACCATCTCCAGACCACATACTCATCGCAATGCAGAGTCCCTCATGTTTTCTGCTAGAGAGGGCACCCAGAGGCCCAAGGACCTGTGCCCCTTCCTCTCCACATAATCTTACTCTTTACTGGGAATAGTTTTAGTCTGCACTGACTGCAAATGGACTAAATGAGGTATGATCACAAAATATAGTGAGTATTTAAAATTTTAAAAATGTATTACATTAAAAGACACATTGCCACTTATCCCTCCCCAAATACTCCATGCCACTTTGCTCACATTTATGCCACCACTTTTCCACTTTCTGAAGAAGCTCTGGAACTTTTCTTTAAGTGTTTTTAGTTGTACTATCGTCACTGCCTCAATACCCTGAACCAATTCAAAACGTTTATCTTTTGTGATTGTTCTAAGAAGAGCCAGAAATCACACTGTGCCAGATTCCTGGTGAGTAAGATGAATGAGGACACATGTATTTTTATGTGCCTGTCTCCACTGTATGACACTAGGGAGCAGCACTCACCATATTTTTTATCATAAAGACATGAAAAAAGGACTTCCAGAGGTGCTTCAGAATGTAGCAAGAATGATGGGAGAAGTCTGTTCAAAGCAAGGGGAGATATTTTGAGAGAGATTAATGGCAGTTTGTCTTTCTACAATAGTATGTTCTTAAAAATATATTCACTAGATACTCCCTTTGATTTCAGATATTTCTCAGATATTTCCATCACACACTGTATATTTTTGGAGGGTAATTATCAAATTTTAAAGTAAAAGTTAGAATACACTGAGCAAACCTGTTGTGACCCTTTAACAGTTTGAAGAGTTGTTGGACAATTTAAGCATCTGATATGTTACAGTGACCCACTAACTTTGTAGCAGTATCTTCTATCTCCTTTATCATATCATTTAAAAAGCTTCAGTGATAACTTTTTTTTTTTTGGTACTGGGGATCGAACTTGGGTCCTTGCGCTTGCGCAGCAGGCAGCAAAACCACTGAGCTAAATCCCCAGCCCAGAAAAGATTTTGATGTACAAAAAATTATGAATTTCTACAAAAAGTTCTCATATGTTGCAATCCAATTTCTCATTCATTAACATCTTTTGGCACATTTCTCATAATTAACAAACTAATATCAGTTCATTATTATTAATGAAAGTCTTTACCTCCATTCAAATGGCCTTGCCTAATTCCCTTTTCTGTTGCAGGATTTGGTCCAGGAATGGTAGCTATGACAATTTCTCAGACTTTTTGTTTTTGACTTTTTTGATAATTTTCACAAAAATATTGTTTGGGTTGGATAATTTATAGAATGTTTCTCATTTGGGATGAGAGTAATGTTTTTCTCATAATTTAAGTAGGCTTGTGGGTCTGGGAAGGAAGACCACAGAATTAAAGTTCTCATTACACAGTATCAAGGGTACACACCATAAATATGACATTATGCTTGATGGTAACCTTGAAAATGCAGCTGAAATGTGTTGTCAGCTTTCTTCATGGTAAAGTTATTCTTTTTAAAATCTCCCATTTCCCTCAAGAGATGGAGGGAAGGAGAAATTAATATGTGATGTACATGCACCAAATCACCACAATGAATGTAATCATTATGTAATGTAAGGATGTACTAATAAAAATAAAAACTAAAAAAAAATTTAAACTAAAAAAATTAAATCTCATTTTTTATGTTCTTTGGAAGCAAACCAGTGTACATGGTCTACACTTAGGGAGTTATGGTCTAGACTTTTAAAGTTTAAGTACCTATTCAAATTATTTGAAATTATTCTGCACTGAAGATTTATCTCTTCTTTCACATTGAGCCATTTATTCAATCATTTATTCACATTAGTATAGACTTGTGGATATTTATCTCATGGCTCTCAGTTATAATTCAATGATGCACTATATATTATTTTGCTCAAGTTATCCTAGCTTAGGACATTAGAAGCTCTTTCAGTTAGTTCTGTTGTCCCTTTGACACATGTCATCACTGAAATTGAACACTTTCTTGGTTTCTGAAATAAGATGTTCCAGGATGATCTTATATGTGCCTTCTCTAGTCCTAGAGTTACCCATGTCTCCAAGCAGCCATGTTACCTCTTGTTGGAGAATGTTCTTAGAAACAAAGATCTGGGTGCTAATTATTTTATGTCATTGTTAATCAACAATTTGAACATTTCACTAACTGTAATTTATCCCCAGATTGTTTCCATTGTCTTCAATCGTAAAGTTTCTTTTCTTCTATTACCAAGCCCATTGCTAGGAGCTGAGACAGGACAAGTAGACATCTTTCCTCACATCACCAGGTCTCCCTAACAACAAAGTCACATAAGGTGCCTACCCTGAAAAAGTACTTTTATCAAAACTTCAATTAGTACCTGATGGGGGGAAGCAAATGTAGACTTAGGAAAAAGCCTAGTATTAGCATATTAGCATAATAATAAATCCTGTACATTCTCATTTCAGCAGCCACAAGTCACATGGCCACATTTCAAGTGTCAAAATAACCAGAAATAGGGTCTTTATTTGGATGGCCAAGTGTCAGATGAGGGGTGTGGATTTTGAAATATAACCATCTACCGCTGGAGGATTGGGGTGAGTGTGCTGGGTTGCACATTGTGGTAGGTCTCCCATTTGGAAGGAATCTTGTACTGTGGTGACCTAAAACCAATTCTGCTAACAACTTTTATTAGCTCATTCTCTAATCTTTTCCTTTTAATTCAACTAAGCAGCTACATCCTGCGAGTAACATTTTGGTTATATTCCAAAGTCTATTATAGTTCTCAATTCAGAAAATACAAAGTTTGGACTGACACAATCAAGATGATAGGCTAGTAAGCAGTTTCCAGAAATTTAGTTGTTGCATTCCATAGTATTTATCACTGTCTTACATATATTTTACCAATTAATTTTGATTATTATTTTTCTATCCTAAGATAGAAACTCAATGAAGGCAAGAATTACAGTTGCTGTTGATTTCTGTTACATCTTCAATGCCTAGGACAAAGCATTATAACTAATGAGTCTGTAACATTTATTATGTGCTTTGCAACTAGGATGATTTGAAGCTTATATTTCAAGTTGGGATGCTTTTTAGAACAAAGAATAGCCCATTAATAATCATGCTAGGACAATGGAAATAATCCTAACTGTCTCAGGAAAACTAGGATGCATGGGTATTCTTTGTATGGTTATTCTTCTAAGTGTTTTACATACATTTTCTCATTTAATCTTCTTTATACCCTGGGGGAGGTTGCTGTTGTTTTACAGGTGAAGAAATGTCAGTGACCCTATGTAGACCACGCTGATAAGATCTACTGAAGAAACAGTGAATAACTAAGAAGGACTTGACTTGAATCCTGGAAATCTGGTCACAATAACCATGATAACTGTGATATATTGATGTGAAAAGTATTTAACTCATGGCCTGGAAAGTGAGTTGGCCACACTCTTGCTGATATTCTCTGTAGTTTCCAGTTCTCACCATCAGGATATTCTGAAAAGAGATTATTCTAGCCTTTTTCCTTCATAAAGAATAGCACAGTTCAATAACTCATTGATAGCTCTTTTAAAATGAAGGAAAAATTTGGGAGCAATTTGGTTCTTAGTATGAGATGATGTTCTCATATACTTATACATAAGCTTCTTTCAATGCAAGAGATCTATTCTGAGTATGAATAAACATAAAATTAGATATAAATGATTTAGAAAATATTTTATATTTACTATATCAGATTTGAAATCATTTTAGGATGATAGTTTCATATCAATGGCTGGAATTCTCAATGAAACCTGAAATCTATTATATGTGATATAATATATTTTTTAATTATGCAAATCTTGGGGTAAAGGATCATAATTCAATATATGCATAAGGTGTGCAATAGCGATTTCAGAGTAGTTAACATTTGCTTATTCCTCTAACATTTAGAAAATGTTTTATTTAACATGTAATATTTGTAGATAGTTACATAGCACAATGTGATATTTCAATCCATGTATGAAACATGTAATGATCCAATTGGAAAACATAGCATTTCCATCTCATTATAGTTACTTTGTGTTTAGGGCAAGCTGTTCTTTACTAGTTACTCATAAAATATTTAATAGCTTCTGTGAACTATAGTCAACCCACTGTGACGTAGAACACTAGAACTTATTATTTCCACAAAAGTCTGTTTCGCACCCATTTTATGTAATACACTTCCTAGGATATGAACGTAGGTATCTCAAGCACTGAACTGATGTGGGCAGAAATGGAAACGAGAAGGCGCAAGGAACATGTAATCTCATTTTTATAAATTTGGGACCTAACAGCCATTATCTCAACATTATGACTGATTTTCACTGGAAATTATAAAATTCCTGTTTTTAGCCTATTTGTAGGTTTTTCAGTGATGAAGATATTAATATCTATAAGCACAATACTGGTTTTTCACTGCCCAATATCCAAAATTATACTTATCTAGAACCTTCAGAAAATGTATGTTTGCCTCAGAAAAAAGGACAGAACACGGATGTTGAACACACTGGAAGAACACAAATTTAAACTTTGTAACACTTATGCGGGAATTTTTGTGCCCATTAAAATCTGAAAGAACATAGAAATAAATAGCTAACAATGCCTCTAGTTCTTTCTTCTTGTCTACAGATCTTATCAGAGGAAGTGCAAAGGGAAACAAAAGCTATAGTTGTAAATAAGAGAAACAATATGGTAAATTTTGGAAAGTCTATCAATTTTGGAGTCAGATCCAGCAGAATACTATGGTACTCACCTTATTTCTACTTTTAGGTTTTCATAACTCGTAAAACCTGTGATAAACGTCTAACATGACCTCATGAGAGAGAACAGGGTAATGTCACCTGATGTACGTATTCACATGAAACATCCCTTGTTAAAAGTTGAGTAAGTTCTTTGTTTAATGGTATCATACCAAGGATAAGTTCTTAGTTTTAAAAAATATTATCTGGTTATCTAAGTAAAATTATCATGCAGAGCAGCTAGGTAAAGGATATATAGGAACTCTGTTATTTTCACAATTCTTTTATCAAAAGTCTAAAGTTACCTTTTGAGAAAGCCTATTTTGAAGACTTTTAGGAGTAAACCTTCAGGGAAATGAGCAGCTTGATCTTTATTTTTACTGCTCTTACGTTTGTTACATCAGTGAGCCTGCAAGGCTGTCTTATTTGTGGTAACTTGTTAGAGTTACTTTTAATTCTTTTTAACTTTTCCAACTTGCTCAGCCCTCGGGCCAGCCACTGATTTGAAGTTCCAGAGGCCTTGGGACAACTCACAGGAGAGTTCAACTCCCCAATGCAGAACTCCTCCCAACTCTCAGCCTTAATGAGGGCCATGAGAGCTTCAACTCATCCCTAGAGGCTCATGTGAATCCAGACATATTTTTCACTTACTGCTTCTGTGCTAATTGGAAGCAGGTGCAGAACCAGCGGCCATTAATTTCTCAAGGACTCCAATTTCCAGCTGAGAATGACAGGAGGGAGAGTTGAGAGCAAGGTCAATCATTAAAACTTTCCATCATTACAAAAGAAACAATAACCAGATTAGGAGATGCCCAAGGTCTCGATGTGGTATCAAGAGAGCTGTTGCTCAGCACAATCACAAAGTTGTCAAAGTTTGCTCTGGATGCACCTGCTCCATGCCACTGTTCCCCGCACTCACAGGTCATGCTCCATGCAAGGCCTTCAACCACACCAGGCCCAGTTTTGGGGAGGCACCCTCTAGTACTTCTGACCCATCTCTACAGTTAGAACCTTCAGAGGTATCTGTTTCTTGTAACTATAGGAATTCTGTCCTCCCTGCAAGCTCAACTCTCCCTCCATGACCTCTTACGAGGTACTACTTCATTAGAAATTTACAAAGATTTCTTGTGGTTATGTTTGGCTGTTGTATTTTAGTGAAGTCTTTATGGTCATCAGAGGTAAGATGAAATTCACCCTGACAAGTAGGTTGAGGCAGAGATTTTTTATTCTACAGCTATATAAAGACAATCTTTCCTGTAATAGAAAAATTGGTTTGTCCTAAATTTATTATAATTGCCTGTAATAACCTATAGATTGGCCTAATGACCCACCTGCTCACAGGACATTCCAAAAGGTTTTATTTGGGAAATGTGGCATTAAATATATTCTTCATAGTTTATAATGACACAGTAATCCAAGGACTTCCTTGTAGTTGTTCATATTGCTCAATTATCCCTAATTTATATTTTTTCACTGCTTAAAAATTCTAAGACAAGATGTTTTCAAATAAATTGATTAGTAGTCAAGACACACATAGCTCTGCTGGATTTCCTGGCCTTTTCAGATCCTATCAAAACTGAGTGCAACACACTCAAGAGATTAGAATTTTAGATAACTCATGCCTGCTCATCTGATTAAAGTCTGTCATTTGGAAAATTAAAAAAACACAGAGGATGATTGACTTCCCTATTTACACCCTTAATTGTGGTCTAGACATAGCTAGAAACCATAATTTTAGGTGGCAAAAATATCTTTTCTGCTACTACTTGTAATTTTCCTTACTGTTTGTAAGCCAATAGTTGAATGAAATCAACTAATCAGAGCCTCCATATCAAGGTTAGATTCAGAGGTCTCTGTCCAAATCTGAGATGAGAAATTGCTGAGCAAGCAGAGAGAAAAAGAAAAATTCAGAAATTGAGTTTCGTATAAGAACAACACAGGTAAGAGAACTGATTGAGTAATCTGCCATTGGTGGATAAAATCGGGTGTCATTTGCTCCCAGAATTTAAGGGCTGTAACATAACCAGAATAAATGTGGAAGGTACGTGTCCTGAGGATCAGAAGGGCTAGTCTAGAGCACATCTCCATAAATCTGGAGGAAGCCCCTTCCCGAAACATTTTTATTTATAGCATTATCTTCTGAAATAAATTTTGATCCCTTGAGTCCATCGAGTCTAGGGGCCCTTTAGGTGGGTGGCTAGCCATATAAGGAAATGATATAACCAAAAGATCTATAGACAGCCAATAAACACATGAAAAGCTGTTCACATCTATTAATCATTAAATGGAAATAAAAACCACAAGGAGATAGCACTTTACAGCCATTGAGATAGCTATAATTAAAAACAAATGCACAAACAAATACCAAGTGTTGTTCAGAAGGTGGAGATATTGGAATCCTCATCTATTTTGAGTGGGAGTGCAGAATGATGCAGCCACTGTGGACACTGTGGAAAACAGCTTGGCCTTCCCATAATTTAAGGGTAAGATTATTCTGTAATTCAGTAATTATGTTCCTTGTTGACAATCTGAAGAAGTGCCACACAAAAGCTTGTACACTAATGTTTATGGCAGCATTATTCATAATAACCAGAGGTAAAAACAACACAAATGTCCATCAAGAGATGGACAGCTGGATGCAGTTGTGGATGCCTGTAATCCTAGCACTCTGGAAGCCTGAAGCAGGAGGATTGCAAGTTTGAGCCAACGTGGGTAACTTAGAGACTGAGTGAGACTCTCTCAAATTAAAAAAATAAAAGAAAGGGATGTAACTCAGTGTGAAGGTCCTGGGATTCATCTCCAGTACTGGGAAAAAAAGAGGGAATGCAGAATGGATAGACAAATTGTGATACATAGAGTTGTTCCTCAGTACCTGTGAAAGTTTGGACCCAGCCCCTCCCCTTCCTTGAAGGTACCACATTCTGTGGATGCTCAAGTCCCTTACATAAAATGCTGTAGTATTTGAACATAACCTACAGAGATCCTCCTGTATGTGGCACATAATGTCTAGATTACTTATAAAACTTAACACACTTACATTTTATGTAAAGAGTTGTTATATTTAATTGTTTAGGAATAATGACAAGCAAAAAACCCCTAGATATTTAGTATAGAAACAACTTTTTTCTAGATAATTTTAATCCACTGTTGGTTAAACCCATGGATGTGGATATGGAGGGCTGACTGTACATACAGTAGAGTACTATTCAACCATAAGAAGAAAACATGGTATTACTTGGATAAACTTTGAAAACTTTATGCTAACTGAAAGAAGCTAGGCATAAAAGTTCATATATTTTAGGGCACCTACTATATAAAATATCCAGAAGAGATAGTTTCATAGAGGCAGCAGATTAGTAGGTGCTAAGGACTAGGGAAGGGGAAATGGGAGTGATTAAAGGGAAAGATCTAATCTTCCAGCTGACACAACATTTTTTGAAACTAGAAACAAAGGATTGTATGACACCATGAATGCCAATGAATAGTGCACTTCAAAATGATTAATTGCATGTAATGTGAATACCACCTCTAAAAATAAGCAGACACAGAGAACAAAGGATATGTATCTCACAAGAAACAAAAGCTTTTTCTTTTTATTTCACTTTCAATAAACTCCAGAGGAGAAATCTCTTGAGTTCTGAAGGTATAAAAAAAACCTCCCTGTAATTATATTTCATTTCATTAAAAGTTAGGTAATGAAAATATTAGTAGTAGAGTTCCACCTTAATATAAAATATTAAATAGGAAGCCAAATAAAGTTCCCAGTATAAGACACTTTAAAATCCAAGCAGCTTCAAGAAAATTTGTTATAAAAAGTTTATGGTAATGGAATAGAAAAATATTTTAAAATGGCTGTATGTATAAGAGATATACTTTGATATGGGAAGATTTTGTATGGTATTTTTGTCTTGCTAAAAATATAAAGAGAAAGATAATGACAAAACCAGAAAGCCCATCAGTGTCATAGAAAAGCTCACAGAGTAGTTTATCAAAAAATATATATGTATGACGGTTGGTTTTGTACAGCCCAGAGTATTCCTTCTAAAAGATCCTTCTTGATCTAAAGGACTAGGGGACTGTGGGCTTGACTCTACCAGTCACTTCTTCCCAGCTCTCCTCTCAATTTGACTAGATTTTTTAACACCCAAAGGAAAAATATAACTATCTATTGGTTTTGATTAAATAAACATTTTTTATTACATAGATGAGGTACAATTGTATGGGTTAATAAGTATAGATGTGGTCATTAACACTATTTAAAACTCTTTTAAAATTAATTGGCTTTCTTTTGATGTTAGAATGCTTGACAAGAGGACAATAGATAAAAAACAATTGTGTGTATATTTCAGGTGGTTACTGGGGAAAAAGAACAGCCAGGGCATCCAGACCAATTTCTTTACATGGACTTGTGGCTGGACATTGTCCAGACCTGACTTGCATGGTGAGGGGCCTGCCTGGAAACATATTACAAAGTACTTGTGACACAAGCTGAGCCTAAAACAAAAGACATAAGGGAATCAGCTCTGCTTGAGGCCACAGGGATACAGGAAAGACAACATAGCACAAGGCTTACATGAAAGAGTACCTTGCCCAGCTACACAAGTAATAAAACAGTGAGCTCAAGTGGCAGGAAGGGTTAATGGAGGACACACTGAGACAGCAGTGGCAAATGGAGAAAGAGATCCTCTCACTGAAGGTGAGCTTTGAGAAGGCTACTGCAGGTAGTGGGTGGAAGAGGTAGAGTATCTAAAGCAATTGACAGAGGTGCATACCCAGGCCAAGATGGAAGTGGAGTGGAGGCACAGGAGCTACAATTGCACATGCAGGAGGAGAAAAGATGGTGAGAAGAGTCAGCAATGGATGTGCAACAGTAGAAACACAGTATCTAGGAAGAACTGAAACATCTGTGGCAGAGTTCTGAGGTGGAGATCCAGGCCAAGACACAGCAAGTGAAGGCAACTGAACACAGGAGGCTACACACCAAGGAGGAGATCTATGTCCTGTGCCTACAGGTAAAGACAACGGAGCACCCATGTGGTGGGGCTGAGGGTGAACTCCAGGCTCTGTGTGCATGGGCAGCAGAAGCACAAATGCTGAAGGCACAAGAAAAGGCTAAACACTTGTGGAGGCAAATGTAGGAGGAAAGCCAGCACAAGCATCAAGCAGAGACAGAACTGGTCTCGCACATGAAGGCTGGAGCAAATTCCACTCTAGAGGAGCAGAGGGCTCTGCAGTCACTGGAGGAGCTGTGACTGCAGGCCAAGGAGGCAGAAACAGAGTGGACACGCCAAGTGCAGGTAGCCCTGAAGGTAGCTCAGCGTAGCACAGAAGCAGGGCTACAGAGCAAACGCCCCTCCTTTGCAGAGAAGACTGCACAGCTGGGGAACATCCTGCAGGAAGAGCACCATGGCAATGGCTCAGCTGTGGGAGGAAACAAAGCCATGGGCACAGCAGCAGGCAGAAGGTGCATGTGCTTATGAGGAGGCTGAACAGAAGCTAGAGCTCTGGCAGCTAAAGGTCAATGAGACAATGAGGCTGTGGCTGCAGGCTGAGGAAGTGACACAGCAGAAGAGGTTAATGGAGTCTGAGAAACAAAAAAATGGAGACTATATTTAGAGAAATCACCAAAGCTGGGAACAGATGATCTATGTGGACTAACACATAAGGTTCCTGGGGTGTGGGCCAAAGATAAACCCCCTGGGTTGGCTGTAAAGCAGACACTAGTGATAGTGACAAAGACGTTTAAAATGTCTCTTAAAACACAAAATCTTGACTAAATCCCAGTCATCCAAGAACACCCTGCTCTCGCCAGTACATAAGCCAGGAACTAATAAATATAGACCAGTACATGGCTTGCCTGCTGTGAATTAGGCCACTAAACGCATCCACCCAGTGGTACCAAATCATACACATTGATGAACTCACTCCGCAAATGCTGTTGCTGATCCTGTTGCTCCATGTACTGAAAACAAGTACTGATAAAAAATTGTTTCCAAACTTTAAACTTCTTATTTGCAAGTTTTACGGAAAACTTGATCCTAGCAGTTTTTAGCCTCTAATTTATGAGTGAGTTTGGTAACCCTTGAATACCTGTGTAGCCATGTTTTTAATAAAAACCCTAACAAAGCCAGATGCCTGTAAGGGCAAAAACAGAGATAAGAAATTAATGCGAGCTCAAACATAATTTTTAAATGAAGAAGCTCCAAGTACTTTATCCAATTGGTTAAACATAGATTATCAGGAAGAGAGACAAATATGTATGACACAAAACAATCACATTAAATCAAAGTGAACATTGGCCATGCTGAATTAGAATAATCTTTTTCCTAGTTTTAGCTTTGTAACTATAGACTTATCAGTTAGAATTCTTCCTACTTTTAAAATATAAATTATAGCACTATTTTCTCTAAACTCCAAACTAGTTTAGATACACTTTTCTTCCTGTTAATACCACAAGATTATAACCACTAAGAGTCAGAAAAGGAATAAAAAGAAGAGCTACAGAATGCTAAATGGGATTTTTGCTCATTTTTTATCCTTATAAAACTATGTTTGAGATCTTATTTTTTCCTCTTTAACTTACATTTAGAGAAAGAAAAAAGATAGTCTTTTAAAATTTTTCCATTTTGTATTACTCTTGATGTAAAATATCACCCAAAGATGATATTTTAGGATAGTCATTGAATTACCCATAATCTAATAAGAACCATATCTTCAGGATCTCCACTATGAACTTCTGAAAAGACATAAAGAAAGAAATAAAAAAGGGAGAAAAGACAGGATGTTTTTTTGCTTCTGGGATCACTGTGTGTGGCCAATCAGCCCCACCTGGAGTCAGTCTGCCCAGGGCCACCTGCTACACCTTCCTGCAGAGTAGCCTAGGGGTCCATGCTGGGGAGGCAGAATTCTGTCCCTGAATCAGACAACACTGGCCGGTCCTGTTGCTGTTGTAACTGTCAAGTCCCTGGGTGGGTCTAGGGTTGCCAGCCCACGCTTGGGTTTTCCCAGGGTTGTCACTCTCTTCAACACCTAAAGAAGAAGCAGAGTGAGAAGGCAGTGCAGAGACAAGGTAGAGTTTATTGACTGAAGAAAGATACAAAGCCACTCCCGGCAATGGAAGTCTTAGAGCTAGGTAACAGCTGAGTAAGGGCAGCAGTCATTTTTATGGGGTGGAAGTGGTAGTCTCTCCTCCAGGGGTGGCTCCACCTGACTGGTTGGTTTGTTGCTAGGGGTTTGGGTCTCATTGGCTAATGGAGGAACTTGGAACCATTCGGATGGACAATATTACAAAAGCAAGATAGCAGACTGCCTGTTGCTTACATTATTGGAACACCACAGAGGTGGTTTTTCTCCTAAGTGGTAAAGGGCCCATATCCCATTTTTTCCTACCTAGAGTGCCCCTTCTGTCCCTATAAACCATAGTACAAGCATCCTCACCTCTGGCATACAACTTCTTCCATGGAATGAGCTCTCACAAGCATGCAAACACTTCTTTGCATCTTTTACAATAGATCATATAGGCAGGAAAATATTTGGACACAACAGCTGGGCTTACTCAAAGAGCCACCACAAATGTCATTATATCTAGGCAAGGCTATTTGGGCACATTTTCATCTCCCCTTTTGTTTCTTCTCTTTCCTGTTTTCAATCACTCATCGTGAATACAAATCAGTAAATAACAGCCAAAGAGCCTGTTATTAACTGAGTTGCAGAACAGATAATTTAGGTTTGCCTTTTTGACTTCATGTTTCTGTTCTCCACAATAATTTGCTCATCTTTCTCACTCTTTTTTTTAAGTCTTGGATATTTATTTATTTATTTATTTATTTAGGTGTTTTCTCATTGTGTAGTCTAGGCTGGCCTCGAACTCATGGTGATCCTCCTGCCTCAGCCATCTGTGTGCTGGAATTACAGGCATGCACCAAGGTCTCAGGGGTTTTTAAATGAAACAACGTTGATGGAACCTCTGAAAGCCAACTCAGATATTTTACAGTGTTCTAGTTTCATTTCAACACTCTTTCTACCATTTAATACATAAAGCATTCTATCAAAAAGTTTGTGACAAAATTGGTGAGAGTATTCTTAAAGCTGAAAGAATCGATATACAAGTAGTTTTTTGTCCAAGATAATCATTTATGTTGACCAACAAAATTACAATATAGTGAATTAACTTAAGGAATTATAAAAAGAACACAGACTGGCAAGCTTATATTTATTGTATAGTCTCAGATGCCCAATGTGAATTTTTGCAGTAAAAACCGTCTGTCACTGGAGTTCTGAATTTGTTCCAACTTGATACTTTCATATAATTGATGAAGTTCAAAAATGAATGGCTCAAGGTGTTTCTACTCTAATTTCTGTTATGACAACACTCCAGCTATTTCAGCTGATAGAACAGCACCTAGGAGGAACAACATGCCTTGCTAAAAATAACATGATGTATAGTCTCTGAAATGTAAGTATAATTATTGCTGTTGACAATGAACCTACAAAAGCTTTCTCCAACAGCTAGGAACCTGGCCAGGTAAGAGATTCCAATTTTTTCTTAACTTTAAAATTTTTTAAAAAATTTTTGGGACAGGGTTTGGCTGTCAC
>NW_004624860.1:4017859-4034710 GCF_000247695.1 Heterocephalus glaber | reverse complement strand
AAATTTGGCTCCATCTTAAGAGAAAGGTGGCATAAATTCCAGTTCTAAGAAAAACCACAAGATGTATTTTGACCACCTGCATGTGATAGTGTTCAGCCATCCCCTAGCAACAGCTAATCAGTAGTTAGCAACCGTTTGCAGCTTGGGTGCGCAAGGCACAACCAATCAGGTTTAATTGCCAATCTAGAACCTTGCTGTAACCACTATAAAAACTCCTGCTGATTTGGAGTCGGGGCTCTCAATCTTGACCCGCTGCGGCGGTGATGGTTGGGAGTCCCTGCTCGAGCTTGAATAAATGACCCTTGTGTGTTTACATCGGAATCGGCTCCTTGGTGGTCTTTGGGGACCTTGAAATCTGGGCACAACAAAAGTTATAAGCTTTGTCTAAAAGCACCAGTTCATCTGATATTCAAGAGGCAAGGAGAGAAATTTAGTAGGTGAAAAGAAGAGTGAATGACAGAAAAAATGTGATCAGAATGGAGACAAAGAATTATAGACAAAACTCCCAAAACTCAGAAGTAACTGAGGGAAAATATTTATGGTGCAGGAAAAGACTATGTGATGAACATGAAACATAAACCTAGCAGATGCAAAGGAGTTTCATAAACTCAGAAGGTTCTGAATAGTGCATGAAAATGAGAGAGGAAAGGATCCTTAGACAGGAGAGGGCAGAGTGATCATCTTGGCTTAACAGACCTCAGTGTTGGGGGGGTTGCTTCCTAGATCATGGAATTCCTGGATTTCCAAGCTTTCTGAGCTTCCTAAAGCTCCTGGGTTTTGGCACCAAAATGTCACATGACCTTTCCTAGTTCTTGATGACCTTAGGAAAAGAATTCACCCTGACCATCTCATGAATGGTGAAAGACCATTACAAGTGAGGAAATGGTTTCAAAGTGAAAGAGTTTATTGCAAATTAGGATGCAGCTCACAGACAAGCCAGGAGGCCACCAGAACATGGATGATGAAAAGTTTCTTTGTTTTGATTTCTTTTATATTACCATACTTTCTGTTTTAATATGCACCTTGCCCTATCCCTGCATATTTATGCTTTACCCTTGCCTTGCTTTTGACTTTTAATTGTTTATGTGTTTTCCCATCATTCATCAGTAATTAATGGCATGTATGAGATTCAGAGCATAAAGATGAGACCCTAAGCATATAATAAAGAGTATAGGTTAACCCAAGGGTACTTGGGGAAGTTGTGCACATGCCCTGATAGGTGGAAAGTCTGAGGTTATTTGTGGTTGGTTTGTGGCCACTTCTCCACTCAGGGTTCTTTTTGATTGCTTGAGGCCTTCTCACAATCTGACCTACTTCCTGGTATCAAATAAAGCCGGCACAGTTCAAGCATCCTCAACCAGCTGCAGAAAGAACTGCCTGTCACACTGCTCATGTCTGACTGCTTCCCTATAATATTTGTTTTTCTAGTGTGTTCTGCTTGTGGGCTTGCTATAGATCTAAATTACTAAATTACTAGTATCTAATATTTACAGCATTGAGTAAAAAACTTAAATCTCCATCAATGCTAAAAATTAATATACTTACAATTATAGTAGTTTTCTTCAGATATTTGGTGTTTCTTGGCCGTATGCCAATTCTTCAAGTTAAATATCTTTCTGATTATAGAATTTTTAATTGTGAGCTTGATTTTAGGATAGCAATATGATTATCCTGCCAAATGCTCTTCTATTCCCTCCTACTCTGAGTATAAAGCACTCTTGCAATTACCACTATGTGTTTTAGTAGCAGTATGTATAGCCTTATACATTTCAGTGCTGATTATCAATGTATATGTTATATTTCTTCACAAACTGGACACAGATTTTGATTCATTGGAGTCCACCTAACAAATTGAAGCATGACTTTATAGTTCCTTTAAATATTTTCCTTACCAGTTTGAAAGTCTTGATGAAGAAGGGAAGATTCTATAATATATATTCAGTTCAATAGTTTCAAATTAAAATCTATGATGCCTTTCTGCTACATTGGAATAATACAGTGCTTTTCTGATGAAAAGAAGATAATTCCTTTACTTTGGTAAAGTTTTTTGGATAAATTAATAAGGAGAAATGAGAACACATACTATGTATGGCTTCTTTTATCTTGAGAGATGGAGAAAAGCTGTAGGGAATTATTAATTCTACATAGGATCTAATAGTCCTATTTATTCAATAGGCTCCCTCCAGTGGTCAACAGAGCAGAGAGTTAAAGGCAAATTTAATATTTCTATATTTGATGTAGTCACAGGAGAAGGCAGGAATGCATTCATACCTGATATGAAACAAGTAGTTACTCTGCTTTTTCCTTTCAGCAATGATAGGGCAAAAAGTAACTTTTTCATGGATTATTTAGCATTATATTCTTTTTCATTTGTGTACTTTTTAGGGCTCACTTTCCCATTTAAAATGGCCCCCAAGCACAGTTCTGAAGTATTATCCAGTGTTCATAAGGGCAAGAATCTTATGATGACCTTTAAAGAAAAATATGTGTTGGTAAGTTTTCTAAAGCCGTGACATAACATATACTTGACAAAAAAAGGCTCAGTGTTGATGAATCAAGAATAATTGTTGTGTACTTTTATTTTTCTGTATTTCAGCTTTAATGAGGTATAAAGGACAAATGAAATCTGTATATGTGAAGACACACACTTTATGTTTTGATACACACGTGTAGTGAAAGGATTTTAGCAATCAAGCTTCTTCCAGTCATCTACTCATACAGTGAGCTTTTTGTGATGATAATAATTAGGATCTACTGTTTTAGCAAATTTCAAGTATAGAACACATTATTATTGATAATTTCTGTGGAGTACACTGTTTCCAGAAATTGTTAATTATGTAATTTCAAGTGTTTACCATTTAACCCACATCTCTCCATCTCACTCAACTGCCCCTGGTAACCACTCTTCTTCTCTATGTTTTTATGAGTTAAACTTTCTGAGTCTCCACAGAAAGAGGCTTATGCAGTGTTTGCCTGTGTCTGGCATATTGCATTCAATATATAATGCTGTGCTGGCTTTGACAGCACATATACTAAAATTCAATATATAGTACCTTCCAGATTCATCTGTATTGTCCTCAATGACAAGCTCTCCTCCTTTTCCCTTCTTTTTAAGAAGCTGGATAGCATTCCTGTGTGTGTGTGTGTGTGTGTGTGTGTATGTGCACGTGTGTGTGTAATTTTTTCATTATCTATTCATCCATTTTTTTACATCTTCAATTTATTTCATTGATGACTTGTATTTTTCATTTGTAGATCATTCATTTTTGGTTAAATTTATTTCCAGGTATTCTAAAATTTTTTGTGGCTACTGTTAATGTGATTGCTTTCATGATTTCATCCCCAAGTAGTTCATTATTGGTGTATAAATTAGTACTGAGCTTTTATATTAATTGTATATATTACAGCTTCATAGAACATGCTTATCAGTTCTCACAGTGTGTTGATGGGAATCACAAAATCTGAAAACAGGAATAATTTGACTTCCTCTTTTCTGGTTTGGATGATTTTCACTTCTTTTTCTTTCCTAATTACTCTAAGACTTCTAGTACCATGATAATAAGAATTGTGAAGGGTTTTCTTGTTTTATTCCACTCTTAGATGAAATGTTTTCCCCATTCAGTATGATATTGCTGGTGGATTTTTCATATATAGTCCTAATTATGTGAAGGTATGTTTCCTTTCCACCCAATTTGTTGAGTTTTTAATCAGGAAAGGATATTAAATTTTATTAAATGGTTTTTTCCCTGAAACTACTGAGATGAACATATGGATTTTGTCTTTTGTTTTGTGGTTGTGGTTTTTTAGTAAATATTTGCCGTACATAATAATCACATCCATCATAGGGAATTTGTACCTGTACATAATATATCTTAATTCTTTTTTCCCCTTCCCTACCTTCCATCCTTCTCATCCCCATTTACAAAAGCTTTGTTTCCATCTTTCCTTCTATTTTCTTTTTTAAAAAATCCTTTTACCCTTCCTTCCCTTCCCACTCCCCCATAGCTTGTTCCACTTCCCAATTTAATGTGTTCTTCCTACTTCCCAATATCCAATCTCTATCTTGCTTCTTACTTACCCTTTGGGGTTGTGGTGTTTTATATTTATTAATTTTGGGGCCAGGGATTTAGCTCAGTGGTTCTGGCGCCTGCCTCCCAAGCGCAAGGTCTCGAGTTCAATCCCCGGTACCAAAATAAAAAGCTATATATTTATTAATTTTCACAAGTTAAATCATCCTTGTTTCCTTTGATTACATCTCACTTGATCATGGTGCATAATCTTTGAATGTGAAGTTGGATTTAATTTGGTAGTATGCCATTGGATATTTTTGCTTCTATATTCGTCAGAGATTTCACAAGGTGGCTTTCAGTGGAAAAGACATTCTCCTGAATACATGTCTAATATGTCAATTTTGGAGGCTATATTGGCTTTGACTCCAGTTGGGTACTGCAGTTTATTCTCCATCTATCTACAACTGATGGGTATAAGCAGAGTGCATATGGCAAGAGGGACATCGAGCCCATTAGACTCTATGGTTGATATTATATGAAATGCAAATTAAATATATGATTAAGATAATATAATGACTATACATGAAGTAAAAGTATGGTCATATGGAATGTAAACAATTACAAACTAAGCCCAATGATATACTTTTGTCTACCAAATACTATGTTAAAACAGTAACACAAGAATTTAGGAAAAATATAAAAAAATACGATGGTAAAAAATAAAATTAAAGATATTCAGTAAGACTAAGTAATTGTTTTAAGTAGAGTCACAAAAACATGAATATAATAAATAATTCTAGAACAAGAATAGAAAATTTAAAGAAAAATTAATGATTGTACCATCAAAATAATTGTAATTCTAAAATCTATATTTTAGGAACAAAAACTGAACTAAGGTAGGAAGAAAGGAAGTAAAGTAGTCTCACCTTTCTGTTTTGTTACTTCTGCTGCTACTATTTCAGAAAATTGAGGTGGGTGGCTCCTGATTTCCTCCACTTCATTATCCCATGGACTTCCCCTGGGTGGGCTGGAGTCTGGGGTTGCATTTTGCTTCTCTGTGTTACTTTCTATATTTTAAATTTGTTTTGTATATTGATCCTTATAAATTGCTTTGGTAGGTAGCTTTATCCCTAGGAAATTGCTATTCCTCTGAGATACCTTCTAGGTGTAACTGTCTCTTGGCCTTTGAGTCTGTCCCAAGATCTTACATTCCAAATTTATTAGGCATAAGAACTTCTATTTATTTAACCCAATGGAGCTCTAGAATAGCGAAAGAATCCTGGGCAACAAAAGCAAGGCAGGATATGTCACAATTCCTGACTTGAAATTATACTACAAATCTACTTTGATAAAAACAGTATGGTGCTGGAAAAAAAACTAGACCCAAGGATCAGTGAAACAGATTAGAAAATGCAGACAAGTCCAAACACACTCACCCACCTTATCTTTGACAAAGGGGCCAAACACTTTCACTGAAAAAGATAGTCTCTAATAAATGGTGCTAGAAAAACTGGCTTTCCACATGCTGAAAACTAAAACTAGACCAATATCTCTCACTATGCACTAAACTAATCAAAATGGATCAAAGATCTAAACATTAAAACAGAAACAATAAATCTGCTGGAAGATAGAATAGAACTCTCAAAGACATAGGTGTAGGCAAAGATTTTATGAACAAAACTTTGATTCCATAGGAAATATTACAAGAATCAACAACTGGGATGTCATATTATTAAAATGCTTTTCAACAGCAAAAGAAATCACCAACAGAGAGAAGAAATAGAGTGGGAAAAATATTTTTTCAGCTGTTCCCCAGGAAAAGAACTAATATCTAGAACATTTAAAGAACTCAAAAAATCAGAACTCCCAAATTTAAAGACCCAATACAAAAATGGGCATCTGAAATGCATAGAAACTTCTCAGATGAAGAAGTATAAATGGCAAGTAAATATATAAAAATATCTTCACAATCACTGATCATTCAAGAGATGCAAATTAAAACAACACCGAGATTCCATTTCACCCCAGAAAGAATGACTGTTATCAAGAAATCAACCAATAGCAAATGGTGGGGATGTGGGAAAAGAAGAACCCTTCTCCACTGTTGGTGGGGGTGTAGACTCATGCAACCACTGTAGAAATTAGTGTAGAGATTATACATAATCTAAATCTATGGGCTCCATTTGATCCAGCTGTTCCTCTTCTTGGTATATTAATGATAGAATTAAAAGCATCATACCACAGCATATGAGCACTCACATTTATAACAGCAGAGTTGTAATAGCTAAATCTTGGAAACAGCTTAAATGTCCATAATCTGATGAATGGATAAAGAAGATGTGTTCTTTTAATATGATGGACTACTACTCTGCCCTATGAAAGGATACAGTTGAGGCATTTATAAGTAAATGGATGCACCTAGAGACCATAATCTTAGGTGAAATAAATTGTACACACATGTTCAAATAGCACATGATTTCTCTGGTTTGAGCAATACAAAGTGTAAGTAAAGCTTTTATAAATAAGAAGGAGAAGAGGGGTTGAAGGGAGGGGAAGGGAGTGGAGGAGAAAAAGAATTATGATGTATTATGTACAGATACAAATTTCCTATGATGAATGTGATTGTGATCATTATGTGTATCTAAAATGTACCAATAAAATTAATTAATTATTTTTACAAGGCAGTAAAATAGACAAATTTCTTAAATTTTCATGATGTATTTTTCATTTCTGATGTTGTAAAAATAAGTTTTGAACACTTTTCCTGGGAAATTAACATTCTCTTATAGTTTAAATGTAGATCTTGTTTTAAACATAATGTGGATATGTGTATAAAGCAAAACTAGATGAATATGAATGGCATGTAAGAATAATATTCTATTCAATTACTTCCAGCTCATTCCATGGACAGCATTCAGACCTACATCTTAATGCTTGTGCAATTTGTCTCAGAGAATCCAGTAAGAAATTACTTTGTACAGGAACAAGCCTTGAGGCCATCTCAAAAATCAGCAAGATCCCAACCATTCCTGGCTAAAGAGTGTAAGTCTTTCATTTGAGAAGCATGTCCTTGGGAACCCTGCACATAAGTACTACCTGAAAAAGGATTGACAATCATCTATATGGTGTTGCTTTTCAGGTAAGCAAAATACAAGAGTTTTAGAAGTCATGGAGGCTTCCACCAGATTTCAAAAGGCCTCTGAGACCAGGCAAAAATGTATGTTAGGGTTACAATTCCTCCAGGAGCCCTTTCAAGGGCACCATGAGAAGCTCTGCCAGCAAATATGAGGGTGCAGTGGAGAAATCAAGAAATTGGAGATGCCTGAAAAATGGATCATCTATTAAGCAAAATCACAGGCAGTGAGTGGAGCCAGCCCAAGAGAGAAGTCATGTGAACTACAACTGGCAAGGTTATAGGGATGGGGTTGCCTAAATCTTAGGAGCTCACATTTCATCATAACCTGCCACCAATACTGGGCATGAAGCTACAGGATTTAGTGTTTGCCATGCTGGCTTTTGTTTTGTTTTTGTTTGATTTCTTTCTATCCCTCTACTCCTCCCTTTTGGAATAGGAATATGTACCCTGTGCATTGTATGCCAAAAATATTTAGTTTTCATTTTGATTTTTATAGGGACTTGTAGCTAAGAGTTTGCCTTGAGTCTCAGAGGAGATATTGGACTTGGACTTTTAAGGAATGCTGTAATTGTTAAAATTTTGGCAACTCTTAGAGATGGACAAAATGCATTGTGCATTATAAGATGTACATTTTTGGGGACATGGGGAATGTTAAAGTTTAGATCTAAAATGTCCCCCAAATGTTGTGTTCAGAAGTGGGCTTTTAGAAGGTGATTGGACTTCAGGGTGCTATACTCAGCAGTGAGGTGCTGTACTCATTGATGAGTTCATAGCTAACTGTGCTGTTTGGAGGTGGAGTCTGGTTGGAAGGGGTGGGTTATGGGGTATGACTTGGAAGGTTGTATTCTTGTCCCTGGGTCATTTCTTCACCCTCTGCTTTCTGGTATCTATAACATGAGCAGCTTCCTCCTACCATGCTCTTTCACCATACACTTTATGCCTTAGAGCTTGCTGACTATGGATTGAACCCTCTGAAATTCTCAGCCAAAATAAACCTCTCCTTTAAGTTGCAAGTGTCAGGTATTTTATCCCATTGAGGAAAAATGATTAATGCAATACTTTATGAAATATTAGTAGCATTATTTATTTGAACAAGTGAAAATATAAGTGGTGCAAAATAGGACAGAATGAATCACATGGAAACATAAGATAGTAACAAGAGGAGTCTGGGAGAAGAACAAAGAAATCCTAGAGAAAGGAAAGTTATGAAGCAGCAGTGTTGTTAAATAAGGATGTATAAATTTTCATCTAAAAGAATCAAATAAGAGATATATAGCTAAATGCAAGCGTACACACACACACACACACACACACACACACACATGTTCACTCATTAACTTACACAGAAGACTTTAGAGCATGCAAGACATCAGGAGCTATAATGTCAGTGGAGACTTGACTAAGAGCAAAGACCAAGCAGGTACTTACAATACCACTAAATTGTGGTGTACAAGTGCCATTGATAGAAACTTCCAGATTCAAATGAAAACAGACCATTGAAGGAATAATTGACAGTAAATAATTTAGAATCATTTTGAGCCTCCTTTTTCATATTTGAATATATATATTTGGTACTGGGGATCGAACTCAGGACCTTGTGCTTGTGAGGCAGGCGGCGGAACCACTGAGCTAAATCCCAGGCCGGCTCAATATATATTTTTTTGAGATTGTTTATATGAAAGAATTTGTAACCCTAAAGGTTTGAATCTGCCCTTCTCTCACACACACCTATATCTACCATCCCTTTTCTGTTGCCCACAGCTAAGTAAAGACCAGCAGCAATCAAGTAAAGTCAAGCAAATGTTTCACAGCATGCTCTTTGGAACAAAGCTTAACTGAGAAAAGAAATAATTTATTAACCCCAAACCAAAGCCTTCTGAATTATAGGAACCATCTTGAACACTAAAATCCTCATTTTCATTGCTTTAAACGAGAGTTTCACGCTCTTAGTTCCTTGCCATGTTTAGAAAGAGGTCAGAGCATTTGTACTTCTTCCATTTCCTCATTCCTTCAAAACTGACTTCCATCCTCTTTGTGCTTATTTCTCCTTCCTTGTTCATCCTGGAAACTGTAGTCAGGGAAGCAGAACTGGAGAAGAAAGCAGTGCATGGCAAGAGGTGAAAAATTCAACCACAGATTCTCCTAACTATAACTCAGCATTTCCTCACATGCTTGTTTTGCAGATTCCAAAAGGACTGGCTTCAGAGTCCTGCTGACACTTTTTTTCTCCCCTGCTGTCTTCCCTGTTCTGTTTCCCATATTTTTCTTAGTCACTTACAATTCTTATTTCTGAGGAAATACTGGGATTGTGTATGAGTATATACTTTGTAAAACATTACAGATCAAAAATATTTTACCATTTTTGTGCATGACAGATTGTTTTAGTAGAAATCTCTATATTTTTTGTCACCTGTTGCACAAAATAAGTCTGAGAGAATGATAACGTTATTCTTTTAGAATAAAAACTACTTATTTTTTATTTTACAGCTCTCTTACCTCAAAATCTCCCATTTTTACTTAAATTTTTTGCAAATATTACATCTTTTTTTGTTATTTATTTCATAAAATGCAATAACACATTTTAATCTACATATTTATTGTTCTTCACTTAGAAAACTGCTGTTGTAATAAATAAGTTTCTTACCCCATTTATTGTCCCTTATACCTAAGGAAGAATTCTAGATTTTTAGGTTGTATTTTAATCTGTATTATAAATAATTATAAGATAGGGTAATCCTACTTATGTCAATCATGACTTTACCTGTGTTACACTAGAACACATAATTAGATAACATCAGACACAAAATCTCAAGTAATGTAACTGTCCTCATAATGGTAACTAACATCATTTTCACTGAAAGACAAGTCTGAAGAGGGTCTTGGCAGGATTTCATGTAAGTAAGCTCTTTGGTTTGGTATCCATATTTTGCATAATTTCCTCCAAATTCTCAGTCCATTTCAACTTTCATCACCAGAACAAATAAGAGAAACTATATTTGATGAAATCAGAAGAAATAAATAGTACCACCCTTATACAAACCATGATTTTTACATAGATTATTTCATTCTAGTGGGCTCTTGATGATGCGAGGGGAGTAGTTCTACTTACAAGCACTTCGTGGATCTGCTCAGTCCTAAAGTCTTTTCAAATTTTGTTATTTAAAGTATACACATGATGCATTGATATACATAGTGAGACGATTATTACAGGCAAGCAAATTAACATAGTCATCATCTCATATCTTATCTTTTTGTGGATAACTGAAATCTATTCTTAGCATATGTCTAGTATACCATAAAATACTATTAACTACAGCACAATGCCACACAGCTCTAGCTTTAATTATTCTGCAAGACTGAAACCCTGGACCCTTTAACCTCTTTTGCCCTTTCCCCCCACCATTAACCTGGCCCTAGGAACTATCTCTCTATTTTCAGTTATTGAACTTTGAATTTTCTTTGAGATTCTTTCATATAGGTGAATGCTAACATAAAATGTAGGAAGTGTGGGACAATACAGCTTTTTTTAGTCATTGGCTCACGAGTCACCATGGTTTGTTATAGTAGGAGAAAAAATATATTAGCAAATGAGTAACATGATATTTCATTTCTACTGTCAATAAAAATTAATGAAAGAATTATTAGAATATTTCATGATTTAAAATGGAATGATCTGAGAGCCTCCAAGTGGCCATACATGGCAGTAGATTCTGGAGCAAATGGACTGTCAGGGTGTTCATCTGCCAGATAATTAACACCAATAAAAAGTGTGCTATTACTATCATTATATTGCAGTTTTTATTGTTAGGTAAGGTAAGTATCATTCTAGATATCAAAAATTCTAAATTATACTCATTAATGATTGGAAAATTTAGCTACTTACAGGACATTTTCTAGAAGGGCACAGGGTCCAAATTATTTCAACTAATGTTGGCTTATCCAGTTAAACACCTTTGAAAGGTGATCCTATGAGCTGTCACTGATAGCAGTAATTTCAAAATTGAATTGTAATGATGTGCCAGAGGTGAAGGAAGGGTAGTGCTACAAGCTCTTTTCATCCCCCCATCAAGATGCTCAGAGCAGATTTTTGTAATATGCTTTCTATATCCTTTTAAATTCTGTAAAATCTGTGGTAATGTCTCCTAGAGCTTAATATTGTAATTTTAAAAATGTATAACTGATATTGTGTAACAGGAAGCAAAGGTCTAAAAGACCAGGGGAATTGGGAGGGGTAGGGGAAGGGAAAAAAGGGAAAGAAAAAAATATGAGAAGAGGAAAAAAAATGGAAACAAGGTCTTTGCAAATAGGGAAGGGAAGGGGAAAAAAATAAGAACCAAAAGACTCATGTAATGGTACAAGATCCCAATGATGAATGTAACTGTATTTTATACCTAAAATGTGCCAATAAACTTAATGGAAGAAAAAAAAAAGATGCTCAGAGCACATGGGACAGTGTGTTTATGACTCAAATCCATTCATCAAGTCTATTTGTGATTTGTTCTAATTTCTGGTAACTATATTCTCATTTTAATGTGTACCAATCGTGCATTAATTTAGACCTTTATCATTTTTTATTGAATAATTTTGTAGTACATAAGGCAAAAATTGCTGACTTAAAAGTTACTTCAACATTCTATGAATTGTAGAAGTTCATCTTTAGGATTCATTTATTTGGAAAAACGTCATTTAATTACACTCAAATAATACAACTTCAACTATATTAGCCAAAATTAGTAGAAAAAGTTCTTCAAGATAAACCCAAATAATTATGTTTATTGATGTTGGGGGTATTATTTGGCTAAATACTAATGGATATTTATTATTTGTATTCTTAGGGTTTCTGGGACTTGGTAAAGAAGGGGGAAAGAGGAAAGAGGAAAGAGAAGAAGGAGAAGGAGAAGGAGAGGAGGGGAGAGGATGGGAGAGGAGAGAGATCTAATGTAAGAAGTAAGGTCCAGAAACGTGCGAAATGGTTGAAAACTAAAAAGGACCTACCCTCTAGGGCTCTGTGACCTGACACGGTTGATGGACACAAGGACAAGCACTATCTGACATTCCTCTTTAAATTCTGTTTGGGGTACCTTCCTAGTGATCAAAAAAGTCTTCATTAATCTTCATCAAGGATTTTAGCAGCAATGGTATGAGTCATATACAAGAGAAGAGACCTGATCCTAGAAAAGGTAGGAGAGGTAGTTTTCAAAATAATCAAATTTTGTGGGCATCAGTAGAAAGTTTTAGAGGTTCTGGGTACAGTCCTGAACTTCTCCATGAGACTACAGGGTAAGGACTCCAGTTAGAAATATTTGACTAATAAAATTAATGTTGATCTTAGACATCTAGAGGTCTTCTAACCCTTTGGGACACAAGCTCTGCTTTCCTTATTGTTATTTATTCTCCTGAATTATCTATGTTTCAAATATAATTTTGTTTTCCTGTCTAGACTATATTATTAAACCTCCATTATTTCCCACACAAAACCTAGATTCATTACATGTATTTTCTTACTTAGCATTAAAACATAAATACTTCCATATCCTTAATTTAAAATTTATTCAGATGATGCCCAGATTCTCAAAAGTGTCATACTTTTATCTGCCTCAAAGCTTTTTCCCTAGTTTTATCTATGACTGAACTATTTTCTCCCTCATCTGCATAACCGCTGTAGATGAAATATCGGATTTAACCCAGCAGGATTTTCTGGATTCCATTCATATCAAACTGGAGCTGCTCATCCAAGCTCTCAAAGTATCCACACATAGTCACTGAAACCTATGTCACCCTCTGTTGGAGTTGTTGATTTTTTTTGTTTATGAGTTCATGTTTGTACACAAATTCATTTTGCTTATCCCAGAGAGTAACATTTTCAGTAAATGTTTGGAAAGTACTCAATTGAATGAATACATTAGATTAGTCAGGGAGCTACATGTCTTTTTTTAAAATGTTCCTCAACCAACAATTTTTTTTTTACAGTACTGAGTATTGAGCCCAGGACCTTTGCACTGAGATACATCCCCAGACCTTTTTATATCTTTATTTTGAGACAGAATCTAGCAGAGTCGCCAAATTGTTCAGGTGTGACTTGAACTTGTCATTTCCCTGCCTCTGTTTTTGAGAGTCCTGCTTTAATATAAAAACAAAATATATAGCATAGATCAGTTATAAATAAAATATAATTTATTATTTTACCATGTCAGACTTTCTAATGTATACATTGATACATATGTACAAAACTTTGCACCTCTTTGTAGAATGTGACCATCACAAGGTTTTACAACCTGCTTTTCTTATAAAATAATGGATATTCTTCGTGTGTGTGTGTGTGTGTGTGTGTGTGTGTGTGTGTGTATGCTGGCGATCAAAGTCATGGTTTCACACATACCAGACAGGAGCTCTACCCCTGAGCTCCTTCCCCAGCCTGGAATTTCCATTTCTAATAGCTACATAATAGTCCATTAAATAACTTTTCCTAAATTTTATTAAAATTTTTCTTTTTATTTGGTATATATTTGTTTCAAAATTTTCACTTATAAATTACTGTGCATTTTTATCTTTGCACACTTTTCCACTTGTATCTCTGGAACTTATGTTTATGAGTTTAAATTAAGGATTTAATAGTAATCAAATTAGCAAAAGCCTATGTTGTGCATATTTTGTACTTAGTGCATATTTTGTATTTTGAGTATAAAAGGCTGAGGTCTTCAGCAAGTAACTGGATGTTCCTGGTTTTGCAAATATCAGCTGCTTTGAAAAAGGGAAGAACACGATATTCCCTCAAAAAATACATTTATAAAAACACTGATCTTTATCCTGCCCAAATCTAAAGCAGTTTTATAACAATGAGAATAGAGTTCACAGATTACTTTTGCAATTCAACACAAAGAATAGTTTAGTTATTTCATAACTTATACTTCTTATCCAAAGAATAAAAGGAAAGACTGATTACTATATGTACTGGAACTTTAACTAAGGGCTTAAATTTTGTTTGAAATTTAGGTTTTCTTTTTTTTTCTGATTTATTTACCATAAACAGACTTTTATGGTTTGGTAGGATTCTGTCTCCACCATAGAAATTCATGATGAAAGTTGTTTTGCTTTGCCTTCAGTATTTTTGGTATTTTTTATGCAGTTTTATCTCTGAAACAGAATGTATTTTGGTGGAAAGGAAAATGCATATCATCAGAACATTGTTTGAATCCTAGTTCTACATAATATATAATGTTGGAGAAACCATTTAATTTATTCAAGCCTCAGCATTCTTATCTGCAAGATGCAGAATTATTAATAAGCCTACAAGGTGGCAAGATTAATTGGACAGTGTGCCTGAAAATCCACAGACATCCCCTGAGTGCAGAGCAGATCTATGGAGCAGACACCTCCAGTATTAGCAGGCTACAGTGGCACAAGCTTCTCCCCCCTCCATAATTCGGTTGTGCTACATTGGAAACACTAGGGCTCATCTGAGTTCACTTCCAGCCAAGGTCAACTGACTCCAACTAAATTCTTCCCCTCTGAATTAACTGCTTGTTCTCTTCAGCAAAGATATGCTAGTGCCCACATTCTATGGTCCTGCTTGCATTAAACTGTTATCAGCAGGTGTCCCCAGGCCTACCCCACTCCCTCCTTCACACACTTGTAGTCAATAAACACTGGATGTCCTTGGTGTTTTTGTCTTTGCTCTCCAGAGCAGCTTAGATCAGCCCAAGACCCAGCTGCTCTCGATTCTCTGTGTCTTTATTCCCACTTTCCTATCTCATGGACATCTTACCACCTTGCAGGAGATCAAGATCCATGACTGGGATTTTTGATAACATCTTTGATACCTCTGCAACTATTAGTAGAAGGGATTGAATTGACATCCACAAAAGACTTCCTTCCTTCTTTTTGTTTTCTTGATATGACTTTTATATTTGGTATTTAGTTTTTCTTTTTGCTCTTGGGACTACATTTTCTCTCTTCATGTATAATCTCTGGTTTTAAAAGTGACTTTTTCTTAATTTATAATTTTGATAGCTGTTTTCTTGATATGTTATCTAGATTAGCTAGATATTAGCTAGATCTAAATTAGCTGGAATGATATCTAGATATCTGTTATCTAGATTAATGTTATCTAGCAAAATGACTTATGCAGCGTCTGGTTTTTGTTCTAAATATCCCATTCACCTTGGTAATTCTGTTGGGGTTACATATTACATTGGCCATCCTGCTTTGCTGTACAAATACAGCACCAACACCTTTTGATATACCCTGTGTATGCCATTTTGTCTTGTGTTTTTGTCTGAGCACTACAGCTGGGCTCTGCTCTGCTTTCTGTCTTCTGTTTCCACACTCAAGGGAACACTTTGTCCTAAGACTAAATGGCCTCTGTTATCTGATCAACCCACTCTTTCTCCCTGCATCACATTCTAATTCCTTCACTGTTTACTGGATCTACTTCTCAAATGACCTACTTTTAGGGTCTGCTCTGTTGGTTATTTTAACTTCAAGTTTGATAACTTTAAAATGGATTGAAAATTTAACTTTTTGTTGTGTTCATCTAGGATCATGGAATAATCCAGCTGCTGATGCCAAAGAATCTAGCTTACAAAACACTTTTGGAAATGCTATGAAACACAACTCTGTGGAGGGCTTTTAGGGGTAACTTCTAATATAGTAATATCCTTAGTTTAAATGTCTTCATAAAGATGTTAATAAAGATATTAATATCCTTAGTTTAAATAATACCATTTTTTACACTGTTATTAATTTATTCTTGGAATTTTTTAAGGTAGAGTTTTCTGACATTAAACTGGAATTTGTTTTGAGCTTTGAAGTAGTATATCAAGAGCAGTATTGTTAATAGGTCCTCTTTTTCTTGCGATGTTGTTTGTAATCATCCAAGATCCAAATATTACAGTAAATTCTTTAGGAGCAGGAGGCCTTACTTATTTTATGCCTTGCACTTATCACGGTTTCTAGAATATTAACTAAGTTGCATTAACCAACTTCATACAAATGCACTAATACATCTCTGAAAGGAAATATTGTCCCTGGTACAGTCAGACATTATCTTACAGCAAGACCCAAATGAGAGGATATGTATCAAGTATCTTTTAAACAAAATATTTTGAAACTAAAGTTTATGCTTTATTCTCCTATTCAGTAAAAAAAATTTTATTCACAGCTTAATATTATCATGCTCAAAAATTACTGACATATGGAATGGTTATTAGTTTTATCTGAATGTATTTTTAAATTTTGTTTTGATAATTTTATTCTGGGGTGCATGCACTAGATATGTATTTATATTTTATATTTCTCAAAGTTTTCTGAGGAACTTTTATACCCTATCATCCTCTCTATTCCTAACTTTAAAAAATACCTCTCTGATTTCTTCAAGAGTTTTTTGTACTTCCTGATGCTTATTTGGTAAAGAAATTTCTCTTAAGTTATCAGTAGAAGTGGACGAAGTCCTATCTTATTATCTGTGATATAATATTTGCATTTTATCTCAGAATTACCTCATTAGTGTTTGTTGCCCTATATTTCCTGATTTAGATTTAGTTTTCCCTAGTTCAAGTTGCTTTCTGAACATTCTTTTATATGTAAAAAAGTAACAATTGACATTCTTTAAAAAATATAATCTAGAGGTCCAGGGATTTATCTCAGTGGCACTGTACCTGCCTCTTAAGCACAAGGTCCTGAGTTCAACCCTCGGTACCAAAACAA
>NW_004624860.1:3961997-4001793 GCF_000247695.1 Heterocephalus glaber | reverse complement strand
TTTCATGTTAATTGACAAATCAAAATCATGTATATACAACATGATGTTTTTTATATATTTATACATTGTGGGATGACTAAATCAATATAACGTATGCATCACCTCAAACATTTGTCTTTTTTGTAATGAGAACATTTAATATCTACTGTTTTAGCAATTTTCAAGGATACAACACATTGTTATTAAGTAGTTACTATGTGGTATCATAAATCTGAACCTATTTGTCTTTATTTAACTTAATTGTGTTTCTTTACACAATTTTATTGTCTCATTGAACTTAAGATGATTAATTTCAATTGTTTTCAAGCAATTAATAAGTCTCCATTTATTTAAGGTCAGTTCCTAGGGCTTCATTAATTTCTTGGTGGTCTCACATGTGCCTAATTCTTCATGATCTATATAGCCTTGCATTGGTGTCCTTGCTTTTGAAAGAACAAACCTCCCTTTTAGTTTTTAAAGACTGCTATTGCAGGTAAAGCTTTCTTCTGTTAGGAGATCAGGCTGATGGAATTGCCTCTAGGACTGAGTTTAAATGGGTTGGAGGTGGCTCATGTGGCTGTTGCTGGGTCCACCATGGTGTCTGTGCTTGGTGAGCTTGATACCAGGAACTTTGGTAGGAGTGATTCTTGTTTGGTTTTTTGGTGACTGGATTTCTCTAGAACCTTGGTTTGAAAAGCTGAACTAGGCTGAGTGTCTGCTTTGGAGTCTGCAGATGCTGGGCCTCTTATCAGGGTCATAGATAGGCATGGCTTTCCCCCATCCCTGGAAAGGCTCCAGTGGTGTCCCTGAGTGGTCCCTGGGCTGCCAGTACTTCCTCTGTCCATAGTTTCGAGGGGCTACAATTGAGTCACAGGTCTGCTTCAGCATTTACAGCAAAGCTGAGACCTTCAGGCCTATCTCCTGATTATTTAGAGTGAAAACTGTGTTCTGTTAATTTTTGTTCCACTATTGTGGAATCATTGATAATTATGACAAATTCTATTGATGTGGCTCATCCATTAGAAAAAAATACAATTGCAGCCTACGTACAGCCTACACAAATTTTTCACTAGATGTGCTCAATTATGGGGAAAGTATTAACAGTGAATATAATGATAAAACTTTGGTTATTTACATTTCACCGGTTTTACTTCAGCTTTTTCACATAGTTTACACATTTATTATTTTTATGCATCTAAAATATTAATCCAAAAAAACATTCAAAAATTAAAAACTATTCAATGGTATATGAATTAACATTTCTCCCTGTTTTTATAAATCTGTGGATAGTCTTTCTCAATTTCCTTTGGTAGTTTTATCTGCTATATAGAAGAAAACAAGAATATGAAAAGAGTCAGCTCTTTCAATGACTTCTCCTTTTGGGTTGACCCCACCTCCAATCCATAGCCTTCGCTTTTATATGACCAAGATGATTCTTCTGAGTTCTTAGTCTTCTACTTCTTTAGGACAACATTTCTTTGGAATAATAATATGAGAAGATAGGATTTACTGAAATCATAAAATTTTGGAATGGACAAATTTAGAATAATGTTTCCTGAAGACTCTGGATCTGCTGGTAAAATATTTCATTTTTCCTGCTTTTCACCCTTAATTGAGTTTAGAATTATTCAGACAGCCTAAGAGAGTAAGAATGGAAAAAGAGCAGTTAGGGGTGATAGCACTGATTTTGATCTGTCATAGATTCAAAATGAAAGGCATGAGAAAGAGACAAGAGCTGCCTGGATTTATAAAACTATTGAGATGAGCTTGTCAGGAACTGAAGCTTACACTGAAGTGTACTGAGTCTAAAACCCAGGGTTGTTAGAAAAAATAGAATATATAGGAACAATTATTGATTTAAAGATATCTGCTTAGAGGAAACTTAATATAACACCTCAGTGTTGAAATCCATTTCATGATATATATGGACATGTTAAAATAATTTGTCATTTTCACTTTTAAACTAATGTTGGGTGAGAATATTAAGGGGAAAGGAGAGTGACAAAAATGTAGGCTCTTTTATATTATATCTAGAGAGGACAAAATCTAGTATTTGGATTTATCAGACATAAACAGTGATACTGTATTATATTAATGTATCAGACATAAATAGTGATACTGTATTATATTAATGTATTTAGCAAACAGTGTGCCAGGTACTGGTTACACTACAATGAATGCGGTAGACATAATCTATTCCCTCACAGAACCTACTGTCTAACAGTGTGGATTGGGCAGACATAGAGGTAAGGGTATCAATAATTGAATATTAAGGAGATAGGAGAAAGTAGAAGTCTCAGGAAATCTGTCTTATACTTTCAGGGATACCTATATATTTTTAGTTTCATTGATACCTTTTTCAATTCCACAGATTTAAGATCTGTCTTTGCAATTCCTTTCTTCTAGTTCCATATCCTTAGGTTGCCTACTAATAGAAACATTTTCAAAGTGATTTCAGTGAGACTATATGATCCTGGGTATGAATTTCTCCTGTTTTCCATTTAGAAGGAAAAGCTTCCTTTCTTGGTTTGATCTTCTTTATTAACTCCAAACCTCTCCACCATCTGTTTTTTCCAAAGTCTCTGTTTGGGAAGGCTCTATTTTTGCCTTCTTTCTTTCTTTAACAGATTTCAGAAGACATTTAGTCCACTTGAGTCCCTTCACTATTGCTGTGGTCTCACTTCTCAGTGTCTCTCTCATAACCAGTTGTCTTGGTGAGTAGTTTGTAAAGTTCACTTTAAGTCTTAGTCCATTCTCACAAGAATTGTTAAATAAGTAATTCTATATATTGAATATCATCTAAAATTATGCTCCATGGTTTGAAAGTATAAAATATTAAAAACACACAATAACAACCAAGTTGTGTGACATCAAATATTTGCTGATTCTCCTTCCCAATAAAATATACTCACAGGAAAAATAGCCATGTAATTTAAAGCTTGGAAATAAAGTTTAGCTGAAAAAGAAGAAGGATACACAGGAGAAGAAACTTCAGAATTATTGGCACAAAATGGAATTTTAGGGACACTTTAATCAATGCAAAAGCCAACATTTATCTAAGAATGTCTTGAAAAAATGCAGGCTGCAGGGAAAACTAGTTTTTTAAGTTATGCTCAAATAATGGCAGCTGAGATAATTTAGAGAAGGGTTATGTGAGAGGAGTTTATATATAGTAGAAAGATTATAGGAAAATGTCTCCATCTCAAAATCCATTTAAGTGCATTAGTTTTGATCAGATTTCAACTATTGTTTTTAAGATCCATGCTATTTTACATGTATGTGTGAAATGAGTATTTCATTCCTTATAACTAACTGGTCTTTGTCCCATAATTCCATTGTCAGCCTCTTTTAAGTGATCTTAAGGTTTAAGAGAATCATATGTAGTCTATCCCTATAAAAGTCTGTAGAATCTTATTTAACTAGTAAACTCCCCATAGAGATTATATAAATTGCCATTATTAAGAAAATCCAATGATCAAATAATATATCGTGCAGTTTGTGTTACTTAGCTTTACTGGTTTTATATCATTGCTTCATTTGAAGTTTGTGCTATCGATGGTTATATTTGAATGCCTATGAAATAACGTTCTTTCTTTACACAATGGATGGGACCAGGATGATTCCAAAATCTGACTTTGAAGGATAAATAAGTATGAAGAATTTTAATTTCCCACTGGATCTTTGTGACCTTGACTGTTGCAGGAGGAACAGGAAAGGAGCTGAGGCTAGTGGATGGTGAGAACAAGTGTAGTGGCAGAGTGGAAGTGAAAGTGCAGGAAGACTGGGGCACGGTATGCAGTCATGACTGGGGCATGGAGGAAGTCTCTGTGATTTGTGACCAGCTGGGATGTCCAACTGCCGTCAAAGCCCCGGGATGGACTAATTCCAGTGCTGGCTCTGGACGTATTTGGATGGACCATGTTTCCTGTAGAGGGAATGAATCTGCTCTTTGGGAATGCAACCATAATGGATGGGGAATCCAAAATTGTACTCACCAGCAAGATGCTGGAGTAACTTGCTCAGGTAAGACTTGCATAAATACAAGCAAATCAGAAGGGTGCATTCCCAATTCAAGTCAGATTCTTGGGTTCCTTATTTTTTATGAGCATGTCATACACATTATAAAATGCTTGGGGGAAAAGTGTATAAAATGAGCCACTTTTATAGAATTTATGCAGCCCCATCCATAAAATTATCAAACCCACTGTTGAGCAAACACCCACTCTAAAAAAAAAAACCCATGAGAAAACCTAACTTAAAAAAAAAAAAACACAGATTCTGGACACCATGGTCAACGATACAGTGGCTGGTATCAATTCTCTATTCAGTAATCATACCATAGCATATGAGTATCATGATTTCAAAGTTCATTCTGGCCCCCTTTCCAGGTGACATATTGATATATTAGATTTGATCTGTAGATCACTACATTTTACACAAAAACTGCCTACTTAGACAAGAAACAAATATTTCCAGCACTAAAACTAATCCCACCTTATTGGAAGAAGGATGTTTTCATAGTACAATTGCTTTTCTTGGTGTCTAATAATATTCATTTCATTTGCATTGTGTTTTTCAATTATAAGACATTTTTATAATTTTTATCTCTGGTGATGTAACAATAACCCAGAAAATTATGTGTCACTTTTTTTTTCTGCTGACAAATCTCACATGTCTGACCCTGATCCGATTCCTGGGCTCCCCATTTCTCCCTGCTCATTTTGTTGACTTTCATGCAATCTTTTCACTCCCTCAGTCTCTCCTTACAGTCACCTCTCCTACAGGACCCGCATTAAAGGAATTGGCATATGAGATAAGAAATAAATGGAAACAAAACCTTTGCAAATAGGGAGGGGTAGAGCAGTTGAAGGGAGGGCAGGGGAAGGGGGAAAACATAAGAACCAAGATACATCATGTAAATGTACAAGTTCCCAATCATGAATGTAAATATATTATATACCTAAAATGTACCAATAAAAGAATTTAAAAGAAAAAAAAGAATTGGTCACTGTCCACGCATTGGAGTGGAACAGTGCTAGCTATTATCTAGAGAAATGCTGGATCAAGTTCTAGCACAGACATTTATAGTGCTACAATTTCATAAAAAGTTGTTAAATCTCTCTAAAGTTCAATTTCATGAGGACTCAATTATGTAATACATGTAGAATGATTGGTAATCTGTTCACTATGTCATAGATGCTGAAAATGTTAATTTCTTCATGGCTTCATGCCTTTCCTTGCCTTGATGACTCAGTTCTCCTTTGTTCATTTTCCTCCCCTCCTCCCTCCTTACCTTCTTCCTGCTTCCTCTCCTCCACATCCTTCTCCTCCTTCTTCTTCACTTATCCTCTACCTCCTTGTTGTCTTCCTCCTTTCCTTTCTCCTTTTTATTATTAATCATTAAAAAGTACAGAATAACAAAAGTAAAATCTACAGCAAGGCTTAAAACCGTAACACAGTTTAATGAGCTCTTATGGTAATTATTGTTGACTATAGAACTGCTGATCAGCTAAGATAGTACTTTTAGCTCTTGTTTTGTTTTTGAATAACTAAGGATGGGGTTAATCAAACTTTCTGAAGTTTATATACCTAAAACTACAACTGGAGCCTCATAGTAGAAAATGTCTATAGCTATTCAAGGATGTGCTAGTTTTATCGAACTGCAATGTCTGCCTTTCTGAGCTTCTTGACCCTATTTAATGGTCAATTTTCAGACCCTCTAGCTCATTAGCACAGGCATTGAGGGCATATATTACAATAATCCAGAAGGCAATCTGTGATGCTAGGTCCCTGCCTCCATATCCCAGCTCTACCATTTTGTCCATGTTTGACTCTGTCCTAATAATTTAATCGCAGACTTTTTTTCTGTGAAGTGGAACAAATAGCATATACAGTTGTAAGGAATAAAGAAAATGGCAAGCAATACACTTAGAAGAGAATGTGCATATTTTTGTCACCAGCTCTTGTTATTTCTAATTATTAATTGACCATAATAAGAATAAGTCTTATTAAGTAGAGGTCTTTGCCTGGACTTTAAAGTTTGTAAGATTAAATTGTATTTCAAGAAAAAGCTAAGTATTTTAGTCAACCCACACATGATTTTTGTTTTTCAAGTGTCCAAAATTTCATTCAAAATCTTCTTTATTCATATGTTTTAGTGCTCATAGAAAATCTGAAAGATAATGTGCAGAAAGAAATCTCCTTATAAACAAAGCTGCTTTTCGCCAACAATTGTGCCAGATGCTTTGGAGAGGGGTGAAAAGGCTTTGATTCAGTGGGAATGAGAAGAAATAAAGTAATTTGATTACTTTTTATTTTAATTTTAAGAATTTTATATTTCACAACATGCTTTTGCAAACTATTATTCTTATTCATTGTACATATTTTTTATATTTGCTTTTTCCTATTTTCTAATTTCAAATCCAACTTTAATTATTTAAACTGAACTTTTTATAACAAAGAAAGGTTAAAATAAATATTTTAAATGTTCAATGAATAGCCAGTGTTTCATTTTTGCTACTTAATTTTATGGGCCAATTTAATAATTAATTAATTTGTTTATTGCTTTATAAATAAAATTATTTTCTAAATATATATTGAGTCAATTTTGTATATTTCTTTGAAAAAAGGTGCTAATTTCTCTCAGTGTTGGAAAGAAAGACAATAAAATACAAAGTGTAAAAACTTTAATCTCTAGACGTAAAGGAAAGTCCTAATTTTGAACTGGATTCTAATAGGTTAAAATTCTCTAATTTGTGGAGCAGGGCAATATCCAAAATCTGATAAAATTTTTAAAAGAACAGGAAATCTTAACCATCCTGAAAAAACCGATTTTGTAAAAACACTTAAGAATGTGTGTCACTTAAACTTTGTTCTAGATGGATCTGAACTGGAGCTGAGGCTGGTGAATGGGGACAATAGGTGTTCTGGAAGAGTCGAGGTCAAATTCCAAGGGCAGTGGGGAACAGTGTGTGATGATCAGTTCTACATGGATGATGCTTCTGTGGTTTGTAACCAACTGAAATGTGGAGGTGCCATCAGTTTCTCTGGATCAGCCAAGTTTGGAGCAGGTTCTGGACCGATCTGGCTCGATGATGTTTCCTGCCATGGAAATGAGTCAGCTCTGTGGTACTGCGGTCACCGAGGATGGGGAAGCCATAACTGTGCCCATGGTGAAGATGTTGGAGTGATTTGCTTGGGTAAGGACTGCTCCTCTCTTTCCTTTCTCTCTTCAAAACCTGCACCCTTAAAATAGAGTGAACTTCCTTTTGTCACCTCAGCACCAATGCATTTTGGGTTCTAGTCTCCTCTTTGGCAACATCACATTGCTTCTTCCCAAATCACTAATTCAAATTCACAAATGATAAAAACAAAAACAAAACCTCCCAACATTTTGGTTTCCTATTCAAACTTCACTTATGCTAAGGCTATGGTACAAGCATATACACTGGCACCTCAGTTCACGAACTTGATCCTTTCCACTATTCTGGTTACAAAGCAAGTTGGAAGAGAACCAAATCAAATTCATTGGCTATGTTCAATGTTGAACTTGTGGGGAAATTTGATTCAGTTCTTGTGCAGCTCGGTTCATGACTAGAATTGTGAAAAGAATCAAGCTCGTGAAGCAAGGTGCCATTATTTTTGGTTGGCCTGGAGACTTGCATGCTCCACACTTTGACCTGGGAACAGGACTCAGGGTTTATATACACACAGACACTGCTCTTTCTGTTTTTCTGGACCTTTTGGTTTGAAAGGGACTTAGTGTGTTTTGAATACTCAAGAGCACTTAGGGAAATATAATTACAGTGAAAATATCCCTATCTTCACCAGTGGTCTCCTCTTTTCTTTCTCTCTGCAATGGAAGAAAGTTCACTTCAAAGCCCATATTAAAATAAGAGAATACTGGCTATAAAACTGGGGAATTCAGAGGCTATAGTTAGTTTCATGCATGGGTGAATTCAGGTGCTTGAGCAATGTCCTCTGGCTGCAATGTCCAATGTCTCTCCATTTCTTGAATTGACTTTTTCTTGTTGGACAACATGACCATCTGTAGCCCAAAGCACAAAGAATAAGATTCCCACAGGGAAGATGGATTCTGTTAACTGAAGAGAACAAAGGGGATTTGGTTGGGAAAAAACACTTTCAGTTCACATCTTTCTAGGCCTTGATTAGTGCATTTCTTCATAGTGTGTTTCACACATGCTGAAGAATCAAAATAAACAAGAATTGTGGCCAAAAATGAAATTATAGAGAGGAAAAATTTATTTTCATATCATAGGATACTCTTCAGAGTCAAGGTCTTTTCTTTAAGAAATACTGATTGGAGGAGATGAAAGGAGTAATGATGGAGCCTCTTTCTATCTGCACTATTTTTAAAAGGAGGAAGAATAAGGGCAGGCATAGGACACAAACCGGACTGTGCAGATGGATAATGTGGCCAGAGGAACAAAGGGGTGTTAAGTTTTGAGGCAAATGGAGTTTGTAGATAAACCTAAACACATGCAAATATATTTTAACAAAAAATATAAACAATTCTAACAAAACACCCTGATCATGAAACAAGCAGATCTTACACAAAATTCATGCTCTGGACCTCCTGTTAGGAATGCTCTCTGGCTCTCTGGACTGGAAAGTTCTGTCTTCTAACCTGACCCATTCTCCTTCTGTCTTCAGTGATTCTCAGAGGAAGGATATCATGATGATCTCTGCCTCCACATATTTCTCCCCTTTGTGGTATTTACAGTCACCCTTATTCTTGTCTCTTTGTAACTAACTTGTAGTTTTCTGTGACAGAGGGAGCAGATATGGGCCTGAGATTGGCAGGCGGAGTCTCTAAATGTTCTGGAAGACTGGAAGTGAAATTCCAAGGAGAATGGGGGACGGTGTGTGACAATGGCTGGGATAGCAGTGATGCCAGTGTGGTGTGCAAGCAGCTCGGCTGTCCCACTGTTGTCACTCCCATGGGTCGTGCAAATGCCAGCGAAGGGTCGGGAAATATTCTGCTTGACAGTGTTGCCTGTGATGGACATGAGTCTGCCATCTGGTACTGTAAACACCATGAGTGGGGAAGACATTTTTGCCATCATAACGAAGATGCTGGTGTGACATGTTCTGGTAAGTGAAAACACAAAGAAAAGCACACAGGAAAGGACCTGTGTTATTTCAGAGTAGGAATAGCTTTTGAGAGGTAAACAATGGAAATACCTAACAAATCCGTTGTTGGAAATTACTTCACTGTGGTGAAAAATCTTTGACACAGTCTTCATTCTAGTGGTGTGCAAGTTTGTCTCATTCTATTCTCTGCAATAATTATTTAGAATTCTGTTAGGGACTAAAACCTCAAGTTCTAACCCTACCTGCAGCTCAGAGAGTTATAGTTATATAGTTATATAGTTATAGTTATAGTTTTATAGGACTCGTTTATGACAGAATTGCTTGTGTTTCTCGGCCATTGATATTTTAAAATATCGTTGAATTCTAATCAAATTCATGGTCTATACATGTTGTTTCTTAAAATGTCAGAAAAGAGGTTAAGCCACAATTTCCAGTGTCTCAGTATCTGAGAAGGAGGAAGACTAAGACTATTCTTTGGGTGCTAAACAGGAGGAGTTTATAGTCTACTTTATGTTTCTTTCTCAGATGGATCAGATCTGGATCTGAGACTTACAGGTGGAGGCAGCCGCTGTGCTGGGACAGTGGAGGTAGAAATTCAGAAACTTGCAGGGAAGGTATGTGACAGAGGCTGGACAATAAAAGAAGCTGACATTATTTGCAGACAGCTAGGATGTGGATCTGCAGTTCAAACATCTGCTAAACTGTACTCTAAAACTGAAACAGCAAAAACCTGGCTGGAGATACGCAGCTGCCAAGGAAACGAAACTTCTCTTTGGGACTGCAAGAATTGGCAATGGGGTGGACAGGACTGTCCCTCTGAAGGAGCCCAAGTTACCTGCTCAGGTAAGACTTTTTTTTTGGTATGGGGGATCGAACTCAGGACATTGCGCTTGCGAGGCAGGTGGAGGAACCACTGAGCCAAATCCCCAGCCCTGGTAAGACTTTTAATCTACTTGTTAAGAAGAAGCTTAAGTCTAAGAATATTAACATCTAGCAATATTTTGAAACTGAAAAGAAACGTTGGTCTGTCATAAAACCAGAAAATATCTATACAAATTCAATGTGAGCATCTATTTTGTATTGATATACAAAAATGAGTAGACATGTTTTAGCAGATTCGTAAAATAAAGGCTGAAAAAGGAGTCTAAGTCATTTTCTGGGTGGAAGAATTTCTCTTCTGTCCTAAACTCAAAGATTTTCGGGGACAAGAAATGAAAATACTTATAGAAATGACTTGTTTTCAAGTGTATAACAAGTTTTCATCATGGAAGAGAAAAAGGTTGTTTGGGGTCTATTTTTCAATGGTTGTGTTCTATTTTGCTTGAAATCGCTCCAGACGAGTGAAGCAGAAGAAACAAGAAAGCTGACATGAGGCTTGATCTAAGGAGGTACCTTTGTTTAAGGGTTCAGGGCTGTCCACATTTGTAACAGGATTGGCTTCATTCCAATCGATGATGCCTTACAGGAAGTTCATGCTCATATAACAACCCTAAACAAAGAAGCTAAGGGACTTCCAACTGAAGGATTTTTTAAAATTAATTTTATTATTTTTAAAATAAATTGTTTTTTATTTTTAAAATTATTTTTATAATTTATAAAATTATTATTTTTTAAATTATTTTAAATTTTATTTTAGGTGTACAATATAATGACATTCATGATTGGGAATTTGCACTTTACATAATGTATCTTGCTTCTTATTTTTTCCCCATTCCCCTGCCCTCCCTTCAACCCCTCCATCCCTCCCTATTTACAAAGATTTTGTTTCCATTTTCTCATACTAATTCCATTCCCTTTTTTCCTTTCCCCTACCCCTCCCACTTCCCCTTCCCTTTTGCCCCTTTTATTCCTATTTCACATTATCTATTATATCTTTTAGTTCTTATTTACACTTTCAGTTTCTCACACTACAGAAACTATTTGGTATTTACATATGTGTGTCCTATTTATTTCACTTAAGATTATTGCCTCAATGTGCATCCATTTAGCTATAAATGTCTCTAATTTCTCATTTTTTATGGCTGAGTAGTACTCCATTTTAGAAAAAAAAAACACATTTTCTTTATCCAGTCTCCCGAACTGAAGAATTATTATTTGTATCAATGAGACATCATTTGCTTTAAACTCTGAGCTATGAGTTAAAAGCCAACACTTTCATCTCAAATATGTCTTGAGAGATTTAATAGCTATTTGGTGAGATTTTGAAATGGTGAGGTATTCTATACTGCTATAATGCAGAATATAGTCATATCTGGAACAGTTTGACCTACATTTTAGAATAAGATGAAAGATTTATGTGATCTGAAGAGAAACCAGACTGGAAAAATTAACTAAGGCTGATGCTGTATCCATCCATGGTGCTCCATGATGCTAGGAGCAGGGGACTCATGAGGCTGAGTGACGCTGGAGAGCAAGCATCTGCAAAGAGCTTATGCTAGACTGTTTTTCCTTTTTAGATGTTAAAATTAGCACCATATTTATATTCATTGCATAGATTTCATTTTTTTAAATGAATTTAAATTATTTGTATTTTCTTTTTTTTCCCCCTTTGGTATTGGGAATTGAACTCAGGACCTTGAGGTTGTGAGGCAACTGAACTGAATCCCTGGCCCTAAATTATCTGTATTTTCTAAATCATTCAAATTGCCTCTGAGTTTAAGGGAAGCAAGTACTTATCTTGATGATTGTGTTCTTTTGCTTGACACAGACACCTTTATACTCAGAATTCCATTTATTGTATTTGGTGTGCCTTTTCTTTACATTTTAAGTTCTAAGTACACTAAATGACTTATAATTCCTCAATTCTATCACGTGATATTATGACTGCATTGTTTAAATGCTTCTTCTCATTTTGTTTATTTGGAAAATTCCCAATCTTACAGAGAAATTGAGCGGAAGCCTTTTCCAGGAAGGTGCACACATTATAGATAGAAAAGTTTTGGTAGAGGCACAAAAGCATAAAAAATTAGAGCACATCCAAATATCTTTTGGCTGGAGCATTGGGTATGATTAATAGAGTAATAGATATTAAAGCTTTTAAGAAACAGCATAGAGTGTAATAAAATATGCTCAGAAATTACTGTTTATCATTTCTCTTTAATTTTAATAGCTGCCAGACATTGAGGAATCTAAAGCTTTATGTATCATCATCTGACTCACCCTCGCCCAAATAAATCAGTGTAACAATAATGCCACCCTCACAGGAATCACACAGCAAGTTATAATTATGAGCTGCCGTGGTAGTAATTATAATGACTAATGTTAAAATGCTCCATCTTCAAGGATAGACTGAACTTTGTGACAGACATTTTTAGCCTACCCATCTTCAAAGGCCTAACACAAAGTTTAAGTGGGTAATAATATTTGCTGGAAGGATAAAGTATTGTACAAATGGTAAGAAAACGTTGGATTATGTTGAAGATGAGGAAATAATCCGAAAATATTTGGAATTTAGTAATACATTGATAATCATGGGGTAGATTTCTTGGAAAGAGGATTTGGGAGGAAGCCCACTTGGAAAGGCACTGCAGAGGCCCACATGACAGAGGACGACCAAACACTGAAGCGAAGGCAGTATACAAAGAAGAAATGTGAGCAGAACTGGCCAACACTGTAAGCTTTCAGGTCCTAAGTTCCGGAATGCACTACTAACTTCAAATTCTGACCTCTCCTAACTCTGTATGTGACCTTAGCAAACTCACACACCCATCTAGGCTCCAGCTTCCTTGTCTGTAAAACTGGAATTGTCTTCATAGTTATACTCTAAAGTAATTTTAAAGATTAATTGATATAATGTTTGTTAAATGCTTATCAAAGTCACATATGTTCACTGTATCATTGTTGCTGCCACAATTTGTGGTGATATAAAAATAGATTCACGTACAGTGATTCCAAACTGGTTTGGATATTATTAATTGAGAAAAGAATGCTGTGGGCTTGTCATATGATACTTCCTTTAATTTTTAGCACCTTAACTTTCAGATACCAAAACAGGTACATATAAGGGTGAAGAGAAAAGTATGTATAAAAATGTATCTGTTGGGCCAGGGATTTAGCTCAGTGGTTTCGCAGTCTGCTGCGCAAGCGCAAGGACCCGAGTTCAATCCCCGGCACCAAAAAAACCCAAAAAAACCAAAAATGTATCTGTTGGCAGTTGAGAGATGTCTGTGGAACAGAGAACAATGAGGTGAGAACTCTGACTCGAGGGGGAGTTTTAACACAAAAGGTTACGCTGAAGAATGGAGATCAGAAAGGAAAAAGCAGAAAACGGGAGAATGGAAGTTCACACATATGAAGTGTAATAGATGTTGGTGAGAAGAAGTCTACTGTTCATTTCAAAAACTGAAATATGTTGAAACGTTTTACATTGAAACCATTGAAAAGATTGAGGCAGACTCCAGGCTGCAGTGAGGAGAGAACCGAGAGACAGTAGCTAGGTACATTTGTGTGTGAATAACGTAAGTGGGAAGAGCAACTTTTTCTGGGCAGGTACAGTTAGCTGCAGAAACAGTCACTCCCCGGTTTCTAGGAGAAGCCCAGTGAGGAATGGGGACAGCTGGAATTTGCCATGCTCACCTCTAGGCAGAAAATTGAAGAGGAACAAGTATGAAGATCATTGTAGGCCCTGGTCTACCATCCCCATTTTCCCCTTCTTCACCCCATAATGAGAGAACATATGGAAATCATGATTTCTTCACTGAAATGCTGTTGCTTTCCAGCCCACAGGGAGCCCAGGCTGGTCGATGGGGACATTCCCTGCTCTGGGCGTGTTGAAGTGAAGCACGGGGACAGGTGGGGCTCTGTCTGTGATTCCGACTTCTCTCTGGAAGCTGCGAGTGTCTTGTGCAGAGAACTTCAGTGCGGCTCAGCCATCTCCATCCTAGGGGGAGCTCACTTTGGAGAAGGGAAAGGACAGATCTGGGCTGAGGAATTTCAGTGTGAAGGACATGAGTCCCACCTTTCACTCTGTCCGCTCGCACATGGCCAAGATGGGACTTGTGGCCACAGCAGAGACGTTGGCGTAGTCTGCTCAAGTGAGAACCTGAGAACATCACCATTCTGTTCTCTTGCTGGGAGGGAGAAGGGTTCAGTAGGCACAGTCATCTTTCTAAAGCTCTGTCTCCTTCTAGGATACACAGAAATGCGCCTGGCCAACGGCAAGTCCTCCTGTGAGGGAAGAGTGGAGCTCAAGGTGTTTGGAGTCTGGGGATCCCTCTGTGGTTCTCACTGGAACATGGAAGATGCTCACGTTTTATGCCAGCAGCTGAAATGTGGAATCGCCCTTTCTACCCCAGAAGGAGCACATTTTGGCAGAGAACATGGCCAGGCCTGGAGGCACATATTCCACTGCAATGGGACTGAGGAGCACATGGGAGACTGTCCTGTGACTGCTCTGGGTGCATCGCTGTGCTCCGAAGGGCAGGTGGCCTCTGTCATCTGCTCAGGTAAGAGGATGAAGGAGAGCCTGGGATGAGCCTCACCCACGGTGGCGTGCCTTATGACCAGGTGTGCCTCCAGTGACAACAGAAGTAACAGGAAATCATTCATTTTGAGGGTGATGAGGACTGTGTCAGAATAGTGACCTCCCCTGTCTTGTTAGAAGACGACACTTAGTTTTCATGAACCTCATTGCTACTGGGTGCTCACAGTGGCCCAAGCTCTTCTCAGAGCACCTGCTTTACCCTCTCCCTGGTTAACCCATCCACCTTCCCCTCTCCTAAAAGCCATGTTTGTCCTCAACTCATCTGTGTCACATCCATCTGAGGCCCATTCTTCACCCTAACCTTTTGCATCATATATGATGGACCAATTTGGTGTCTGCAGGAAACCAGTCCCAGAGATTATTGCCATGCAATTCATCATCTCTGATGCCAACCAGCTCTACCAGTCCACAAGAAAGTGCTGTCACCTGCCTAGGTGAGAAACAGTTGCCAACCTTGAAAATGATCTCAACCCTTAAGAATGTTTTTCGTTAGTATTTTGTTCCTTTTTCCAGAAAGCAATCACATTCGCTTGGTAGATGGACCAGGCCGCTGTGCTGGGAGAGTGGAGGTCTACCATGAGGATTCCTGGGGCACCATCTGTGACGACAGCTGGGAACTGGGTGATGCCCATGTAGTCTGCAGACAGCTGGGCTGTGGAGTGGCCATTAATGCTACTGGTTCTGCTCATTTTGGGGAAGGAACAGGACCTATCTGGCTGGATGAGATCAACTGCAATGGAAAAGAAGCCCATATCTGGCAGTGCCATTCCCACGGCTGGGGTCAGCATAATTGCAGGCATAAAGAAGATGCCGGAGTTATCTGCTCAGGTACAGTTTGCACATAAGCCTGGTCACAATTACATCAAAAAAGACTGAGGTGGGACAGAGGGTAGTGAAGGAAATTACAGTAATTTGAAAGATTTCCCTGAAAATCATATTCAAGGAGATAATTGCCAGAGTTAAGATTCCAGAAGTCTGAGTTTGACAAGTTAGTGCTGCCTCATCGGCAAGGTAGTGTAATATTATAAAGACCAAAATCCAGAAATGGACTTGGATATCATGAAGATTTTAATAATAAAATTGTTGTATGAATAGATATAGAACTGGATATTCAATAAGAATTACAGGCTAACACTTAATAAAAATAATATTAAAGTAGGTTAAAAGGATCAAAAAGAAATATATTCCATGCATCATTCTACAGAGACAAATATAATCATCATGCCTAAGTAGCTGTTCCGTGAGATAAACAAGACTCTATTCTCATAGCTGCAAGAACTATCTTGAGAGGTCACTGCTCTTGCCTTGTATACATGACAAACTTTAGAAGCTGGTGTGAAATAGAGAAATATCCTCAGTTGTAATATAGAGAGGAAAACAATACCATGACTGAGTAACACTTCTGCAGCCAGAATGACTGATTCCTAGTTAATGACATAAATCTGGTATAGGACATGCACAGAAAATCTGAAGTTTCAGAATAGGAAATACACTAAGACTCCAACTGACAAACAAGTTTCTTTCTGGGAGAACATTTGTAAGTTGGATGCTTTCATAAGTCTGATAAAAGGAGTCTTATATACCTTTGACACAAATATACAATGTAAAGCATTAAAAAAAAGACAAATACAGTAAGTCCCTGACTGTACTGAGCCACTTACACTATCACACTATTCAGTAAGCACACAGCTGCACAACTGTGATGGTGTCTAGCAGAAAAGTGAGCTACAGCCATGATTTGTTCACATCTACTAAGGTAAGGTAATGCAAGGTCCATTCATATCCGTGAAAGTTCTCAGCCCAAGTGTTTGTAAGTAGAGGACTTATTGTATTTCATTTTAAGACAATGTACACAGAATATTAGTTTCAGTACCTGTGTCTCACTAAATTTTTAAGGTCAAAGACTGTTGTCAAAAAAAAAAAAAGAAAAAGAAACACAGAAGTGAAACACGTGGTAACACTTTGCTTTGCTCAAAAAACATGTACACATGTATTGAAATATCACACTCTGCCCCTAAAACACATACAACTTCTATGTATCAGTTAAAAATAAACAAGAACAGAGTGAGATCACTGAAGCTAACATTACAGTAAGTTAGTGAGAAAATCCAAACTGTGTAATTAAAGAAAATCTCTGAGGTTTTAATTGGATCTGGGAAACATCACTGACAGCATTGTAAAAAAGACACAAAGTACAAAAAAAAATCCAAGACTAGAAAATCAGAAGGTATGCATAGGATACATACTATATTTCACTAAGATCAACTATATTATCCAGAAGTTACTAAACACATACCAGAGATTGACAAGCCAGGTCTATTTTTAAAGCCCTTCTTACTCAGAGTAAAGGGAGGGATTCTTCCAGATCTCAAGAGGTGTGAAACTACTAACGCTGTGTTTCACCTCAGAGTTTATGTCTCTGAGGCTCGCAGGGGAACGCAGCAGAGGGGCCTGTGCCGGGCGTCTGGAAGTATTTTACAGTGGAGACTGGGGCAGCGTTGGCAGGAGTGCCATGTCCCTGGCCACGGTGGGGATCGCATGCAAGCAGCTCGGCTGTGGAGACAACGGAACCATCGAACCTGCATCTCCGGACAAAAGGCCAGCCAGGCCGATGTGGTTGGATGAGGTACGATGCCCAGCAGGGCCTGACACGCTGTGGCAGTGCACGTCCTCTCCGTGGAGGCGGAGACTGGCCAGCCCCGCCGAGGAGACCTGGATCGTATGTCACGGTGGGTGTTCACTGGTCCCACAGGATCCCACCCTGCAGGCGTAGGTCCCCTTCAGAGAAAGCACCTTAGGCTTTATTTTCCTATTCCCACATCACCTTACCTTGTTAGAACTTATTCAGCAGGATGGGTGAACTCTGCGTGATCTCTATTCTATCTGCACAGTGTATTGAATATTCAACTATTACCAAATCTTAGCAAATAATATTCAGATATTATCTTACTACATTGATATAAGAAAAAAGCAGCCAAAAAAAATCAATCCTGCAGTATTTTCCAGTTCTACACTTCCTTAAACTGTGAATGTACTTGGCATTTTCCCAGACTCTTGTCTATTTTTTAATAAATTGCTTGTATATGTCAATTTAAAAGTATACAAATATTTCAAAAACCACAAAAAATATAAGGTAAACATAAAAACACACATCAAAGAGAAAGTTATACAGATAGACACACATGTTTACCATTGACTCAAAAAAAATGCCCTGAAAGTGTGTTAATTTGACACTATTCCACTCGTACCTCAACACAAACAAGGACTAAAGTGATTATATATATAATGATATAAAAGGCAGTTCTCCAACAAGAACCCACAGTTGTTAATACATACTTTACTAAACAAAACACCCAACCATATAAGGCAAAAACATGAAACTGAAGGTAAAATCATATATCCTCAAATATCATTGAAAATTTCAAAGCATCTCCCTCAGAAACTGATAGTTAAAGAAGGTACAAAGATCTGCAATTGGAGTCAAAATCAGCAACATCTCGCCTCAAGTTGAGCACCACACTGTATGCAAAACCTGGAGAGCACACAGTCAGTCCTCTCAAAATCATGAGAAATATTCACCTGAATAGATCATGCTCATAGCAATAATGAAGGCCTTAAGATATCCAAAGAAATGGAAATGCTGCAAAGGGAGGTCTCACATCATATTGGAGTGAAACTAGGAATTGACAGCAGAAATATATTTAGAATACAGTAACCTTTTCTTCCTCTCTCCCTTTTCCTATTATCTATTTCATATTTATTTATTAACTTTTAAATATAAGTACAATCATGCAGTTTAAGCTTGTGTGTCTGATTTATTTCACTTAACACTATGATCTCAAGGTGCATCCATTTTCCTGCAGATGCTTCAAGCTTATCCTTCTTTATGGCATAGCAATACTCCATTGTATATAAGCACAACATTTTCTTTATCCATTTATCCTTTGATGAGCATGTAGACTGCTTACAAGATTTAGCTATTATGAATTGTGGTGCTATAAACATGGGTATACATACATCACTCTTGTATGATATTTTTCACTTTTTGGGAAGATACCTAGAAGAAGAATAGCTGGTTCAAATGGAATTTCTATTTTTAGATTTTTAAGAAATCTTCGTACTGATTTCCATTGTGATTGTCTCAGTTTACACTCTCACCAATAGTGAAGAAGTGTTCCTTTCTCTCCACGACTTTGCCAGCATTTATTATTGGTTGTTTTCTTGATGAGGTGAAATGGAATCTTAATGTTGTTTGTTGTTTTTTTAATTAATTTTATTGGTAGATAATGTGAAATGTTGTTTTAATTTGCATCTCCCAAATACCCATTGACACTGAACCTTTCTTCATATATTTATTAGCTGATTGCATTTCTTCCTCTAAGAAGTATCTATTCACTTTGATGCCCATTTTTATTGGGTTTTTAAATATGAGGTATCTAGGATTTTTTGAGTTCTGTATGTATTCTAGATGTTGGTCCTTGGAGGAGTAGCTGGCCAAAAATATTCCCCATTTGGTAGGTTGCCTGTTGGGGAAAATGGCTACTTCACAGTTGCAATGTTAATTTTGTTCTTTTGACATTTTCTGAGTCTCACTATGATTCTTATGCATGAAATACACTGAGTTTACTGAAAGGACATGCACTTTCACAGAAGGTAAATTTTGTAAACAACATAAACTCTTAAAAACTTGTGCACATGAAATAAAGTTTTTAAACACATTTTAAAAATGGTTTTAAATCTTCTCCTGTAGTCTTGCAGAAGCCTCAATCTTCTCAGAAATAATCCAGGTGTCTCTGATTTTTCAGACAAGATAAGGCTTAAAGATCAGGACCATCTGGCCCAGTGCTCCGGCCGCGTGGAGGTCTGGCACGGCGGCTCCTGGGGCTCGGTGTGCGACGACTCCTGGGGCCTGAGCGATGCGCAGGTGGTCTGCAGGCAGCTGGGCTGTGGCCGGGCTGTGGTGGCACTGAAAGAGGCAGCGTTCGGTCGGGGGACAGGACCTGTGTGGCTCAGCCAGGTGAAGTGCAGAGGAAACGAGTCTTCCCTGTGGGACTGCCCCGAAGGACGGTGGGGGAACAGTGACTGTGGGCACAAGGAAGACGCTGCAGTGCGGTGCCTCCCAGGTCAGTGGCAGGAACCCGGGAGCTTAGACCAACTGGCCACTGAAGAGGGTGGGCACTGCAGTGTGTCCTGTAAAGCCAGGACGGAGGCCAGGGGGTGCGGTGGGGATGCCGCCTGCTGTTTCTATCCAAAGGCATGAGAAATATTTACTCTGTGGCTCCCAGATTCCATCTTTCTCTTCTCTCCTACAGGAACTTCAGAATCATCAACAGCACCAGGTACAGCGTGGGGCTCAGGAGTTCGGGACCAGTTAGCGGCATCCTTCTTGTGCAGAGAGTTTGGGTCCAAAGGAGTCCTGAGGACTTGGATTTACTTTGGGGTCCTGTACCTGAGGAAAGAGATATTTAGTAACTAGGATCCGGATCATTCAGCTCAGATATCGTCATCTCTCGGTGCTTTCTTTTTCTTAGGGCACAAGGCTCTCGCTGTTTCTGTGATCTTTGGAATCATTCTGTTGGCACTTCTCATTGGATTCCTCACATGGATTTTGAAAAAGAGACAGATACAGAGGCTTACAGGTCAGAGCCAAGTTGTGGTCTTTCTAATGTGTCTACAGGATAAGGGTTTTCTTGGGAGAAAAACAAATCAACACCAACAACAGAAATAGCTTCAAGTTTCAAATGAACAGGAAGTAGGTGCTAAGATAGGAGTTCAAAGAAGTGAGCGAGGTGAACTGTAGGGAGAGAGAAGGACAGACATGTGAAAGTGTGAAGGAGTGTAAAGGACAGCACATTGGTTGCTCTGCAGTGAAAGTTAAGTGTAAAGACAAAGGCTGCTGGCAAGGGAAGGACAGATTATGAAGCATTTATATTCACCGGGAAGATGACTCACAGTCATTAAAGTATCAAGTAGGCAAGTAAGATGGCCAGGCTAGCTTAAATTTAGGAAGATCTTTTGACAATAGGATATAAGAAAGACAGGAATGGCATTTTGAAACAGTTGAGATGAAAGATGAAAAGCACTTTATAGGGAGATGGAAGGAAAAGTAAATATTTTTGGAAAGATTCAGAAAGCCCTCCAGTGCATTATGAAGGCCTTGTTGTTTTCATGTGGGAAGGGTGATTGTTACATGGTGACACCAGGGGTGACTTAGCCTTGTGCCTATTTCATTCAAGTGTGTAGCATTCTAAGGGGAAAGCAGGGAAGTGACAGGATGGATAAAGATTGGGTTCCTTTGCACTGTTGAGAAAGGCACACAGAGAGGAGGGAAAGTTATACTGTATGGTCTGCTGATCCATAACCCAGGACCTCTATTGTCAGTTTTCTCAAGAGGAGAACGTTCTGTCCACCACATTCGATACGAAGAGATGAATTCTAACCTGCAGGTGGATGATCTGGACCTGCCAACCTCTTTTGGTCAGTGTATTCTTCGAGAACCAATAGCTGGGGGGCTCAGACTGGTGCCTGCAGCCCAAACTGAATATTCTACTTTAATGAACAGTAGGACATGATCCAAAACCTATGATAAGAAGTTTATGATCCATGCAAGGGGGAAAGGCCATAATGAACTGAAAATTATTTTCAGAGAACAAAATATATTGCAACCCTATGGAGGCCTCTAGCTTAACAGGCCCATGGTTATTTCTGACAGAGGTACCAACGACCATGCAGGAGAATATTATGACTGGGACCTCCCTTTATTAAAACAGAAATGATTCTTCTAAAAGAATGTTAAGGTGACACTTTACATTTTCTTTGTTTGGGGAAAATTATTGTGTATATCTAAGGTACACAGCATGATGTTATGGGATACACATAGGTAGGAAAATGTCACTAGTTATGAAGCAAAACTTACAGTATTCCTTAACTCACATGGATCTGGGGCACAAGAACAGGTAAAATCAACTCATTTAGTTGGAATCCAGTGCACAGGGCATTGCTTCAGTGCTCCTGTTGGACATTAGCTCTCTGGATGTGTTCAGCCTACATTTCTACTGTCTCATATCCTCTGACCTAAGTCTTTCTTCACAGTTTTGGTTTCCTTTCCTGACCTTGATGTTTTGTTATATTTTTCCTGAAAGTGTGAAAGCTTGAATGTTCCATATCTTTATTCCAAGAGGACCCAGAAATACCGAGGTGCTCCCTCATCCCATAGTGCTCCCTTTTCTGTCCTTGAACCTCCATCTTGTGCCAATGCACTGAGTACATCTAGGCAGCATAATTGTGTGGGGTTGGGAGAAACACCTCAGTGCTCGTGTTTCTTACTGCACCAAGATGTCTTAGCGTGTGAGAGGAGCCAGTCTCGTTCAGTCCAAAGAATTTGGCAATAGCTTCTGCAACTTTGGGAAACATATTTAAGGGCTAGCAAAGGCTTTCTGTGCCTTAAATTGCACCTGCTTGCCTTCGTTGTGTTGTGCCCAGATCGCGAAGTCCCCAAAGACCACCAAGGAGCCGATTCTGATGTAAACACACGAGGGTCGTTTATTTAAGCTCGAGCAGGGGCACTCAACCATCACCGATGTAGCGGATCAGGATTGAGAGCCCCGAATTTCAAATCAGCAGGGCTTTTATTGTGGCTACAGCAAGGTTTGGGGATTTTTCATTTAGCAGTTACATGATTGGTTGATATTTAGCAAGTATGGGGTGTACATCGTGGTGGGGGGGGTTGAGGGGTGGCTACATGTAGATTTTATGGGGAAAAGGAACAATCAGCACATTGACACAATGTTTTATAGATAATGGCCCTGGGAACATCTGTTTTCTGGGCAGACAGAGGATTGAGTTAGGAACTGTGTCTTTTTTTTAATCTGTTGTCCCAGAGCAAGGACATTTTATCATTACTTTATGGGCACAAAGGAGACTAGGGGAATAGTTGACTCCAGCGAAGTGGAATTTATGTCAAGGCCACTTTACTGTCTTATTTCAAGATGGAGTCAAATTTTAAAATGGAGTTAGTTAGGTCTCACAGTTGTTGGAGGGAGTCTTTCTAGATGCTCAGAGTGCTTCTCAGGCACTTGAGGGAAGGTGTGCTGTATTTCCCAGTAAATTATTTTCTTCCTCCCAGAATGGCTTTAAGGTTGTTGGACTAATTTCAGTGTCTAAATATCTTTCTGTGTTTGGAATAGATAAGGCAGCTGCTCTGAGGCACAGTGATGAGAATGGGAATCTATAACCCAGTGAGGTAAGTGAGGGGAATGCATTTGTTATTGTTCAAAACAGGTGCATTCCTTTGGCCCCTCTTGCAATACAAAGAATCCATTTTCATGTTTGTTTTCCTGTGCATGTGGGTGCTTGTTTATAAGTGCATACCCATAGTCAGAACACGTAACAGCTTTTGGCAAATGTGACTCATCCTTTTATAAGTTACATATGTATGCTGAGCAATAACCATGGTACATCCAGGACCTAAGAAAAAACTGGGTAACAAGTGAATAAATATTTTAAAGTTATTACCTTACAAATGATGAAAAGATAGGGACTTCAGGGAAACAGGATATCACAGACTCTTCCCATAGCAGAAATGAGAATAAATTTTTTACAATTCAAAAGCACATATAGAATATATTTATGAGGAAAGTATAACAAAAGAAAAAAGTTGAAAAACTGAAAAAGGTGAAAAATTTGTTAAGCTGCGTAACAAAATGAAAATTTGGTGAAAAGTTGGTGTATTTTCTACTTTTAAAACATAATTAAGGGAGGACTAGATATCTAGAAATAATAGAAAAAGTAGGGTTTCATTGTAGAAATATTACATATGACATATAAGAAATAACAGTCTGACACAAAGTTAAAGCTGGAGCTCCTCAAAGTATATAAAATGTAATCCAACTGCTGTTGCTTGTCTGTAATCCCAGCATTCTGGGAAGCTGAGGCAGGAGGATCATACATTTGAGCTCACCCTGAGCAATTTAGTGACTTAATGAGACTCTGTCTCAAAATAAAAATTTTTTAAAGGGCTGGGAATATAGCTCATTTGGAAGGCCTTGGGTCCAATAACAAGTTTCAAGAAAAATAAGTATATGAAATGTAATATTTAGTCTCCAACACTGCAAACAACAACAACAAAAATTATATATGTAAACGTATTGTATACCTAAAATGTACCAATAAAAGAATTTAAGCAAAAAAATTAAAATGTCAAGTATTCATATCTATAAAATGCAGTTAGTTATATTTATTCTTATAAAATGCATATAGCATGAAAAAGTTTAATATATGTGTACCTTTTATATGTGTGCAAACAATATTCAACACATAATTGAAAAAAGTTATGGAAAGAATATTTGCATAAAACGAAGTCAAATGACAAATAAACATTTTTAAAACATGCAAATTCATCAGTATGTCTGGAGAATTCAAATTATAGCTAAAATTGCCATATCACTTTATATAGATGAGCCTCTAAATTTTAAAGCAGATTACATTTGTTGTTGATGGGAACATAGAGAAAAAGTTTATTTCAATCACTGCTACTGAAAGAGGTGTATTGGCCTTTGGAGACATAATCTAGTATATTGTGACAAAATAATAATAATAACAATAATAATAAAAAGCCTCACAGATCCTTTGACCCAACAGTTCTAATCCTGAGAATTTTTTCATACAATTAAAATAAGGACATCCATTTAAGGCTTTATTTTTGCAGTGCTGTTAGTAATGACAAAAATACTGGAAACAAAGTGAATGTCAATTAATGGAATAGTGTCTGTAAAATTATGATTTAGCCAACTAAAAAGGAAAATGTTCTTCATAAACATGTAATGTGATTCCATTTATGAGATTATTATTGACTACACTTAATAAAATTGTTTATGTCTACAAATTATACTAGACACTATATATATATGTATATATATATGCATATATAATTCTAACAGCATTAGGAAATGAGTACTATGAATAACTTTTGTTTTACAATGCAAACATTTGAATACTTTCTAATATGACAGACTAAGCTACTTTTTTCATTAAAAAAAATCACTACTTCATAACTACTTCAGAATCACAGAAAAATTGGCCTTTATTAATTCCAGTGTGGTTCCATAGTATCAAAGTGATTCTTATGTACACTAAATTATTAAAATATCGTATTTCTGGTTTTCTGCTTACAATGGGTAGTACACATTTTATATAAGTGAGTGTGTCTGTATTACAGTATAATGCATTTATTTATTTATAATGTATATAAAGAGAAAAATAACATTCTTCTACTTATGGCTTTTGTTCAGCCTTTCAGATACCTTGGTGAAGACCCACTGAATGGTGCAAAATCCATCTCTTCTACTGATCTTTGCAGTAGTATTTGTATAAAGTCCCTTATGTCTTGGTATTGCAAAGACTGCTGGTGAACTTTCAAAAATTAAATCTGTGAATGTGACTTCTTAGTAGCATATGCAAAACTTTGCAGGGGATTAAATAAAAAAGATTATTACTAATTTGAGTTTGTATTGACTTCGCATTTTTAACTTTTAGAATTTCTTATTGCGTTTTATGAGTCTTTTAGGGTTTCTTAAGTAAAGTAGAATGTCTTCATTGGATGTCTTATTTGCATATACTATTTGTTGTTTTCTAGTTTGCTTTAAATAACAATTTTCAAATAACAAAAAATAATTTTTTTTATTTTAACATTTTTTAAGAAAGAGAAAGTTAATGATGGTGAAGGATCTAATGACTACAAGGAATGACTTTCATTGGTTCTTTAGCTGCTTTTTGTAACATAATTATGTTCACTGACATGAAATGCATAACATCACTTGAAACAGTAAGGCTAAAAGTCACAGTGTTTTAGTTCCTTATTCCTTAGAAAAATATTGCTGAGGGGCTGGGGATTTAGCTCAGTGCTGCTGCCTTCCTTGGTCCTGAAAGGTCCTGAGTTCGATCTTGAGTGCCAAAAGAAAAGAAAAAATATATATTTCTGAAGCTGAAGTGGTGCATATGTTATGTTTTTTCTCTCTGAACTAGTATGGAGTAAGTTCATATGTTACTAAAATTAACTTATCCACGTTAAATATTAATGTACTTAAAAGATAACTTTAAAGTAGCTGAAAACTAAGCTTAGATTTTTGTTGAATATCAGTGTTCTATGGAATTGATTTTTAAAATTGATTCATGTTTTTCAGTGGCAGGTAAACATAGATATTTGTCATGTAAATATGATATTTTGAAATATGTATACATTGAAGAATAGATAAAGCTAATTAGCAAAAATGATTTCCCATAGTTATCATGTTTTTTTATTGAGAACACTTAAAGCAACTTCTTTTAGTAATTTTGAAGGATAAAATAGATTATTTTTACCTAGAGTCACCATGTGGTATAATAGATCTCTTGAATGTATTCCTCTTATGTGACTGATATTTTGTATATCTAACATTTCCCTGACATCCCCTCTAATCCCTAATAACCACCATGCTACTCTAGCCTATGAGTTCACCAATTTTACTTTCCATATATAAATGAGATCTTCTGCTATGTGTCTTTCATTTAAACATTGTTGCAAATGATAAGGTTTCTTTTTTTTTAAAGACTGAAGAGTGTTACACTGTATTTTCATACACATTATGTTTATCTGATGAAAACATCTTGCTTGATTTCATATCATAGGTATTGTGCACAGTGCTGCTATGAACGTGGCTGTGTAGATTTCTCCATGGACATATTGATTTTAGTTTCTTTGAATATATATCTAGAAGTAACACTGTGATATCTATGGTAATTTTGTTTCTGTTTTTCTGAACAACATCCATAAATTATTCCATGATGACTGGGCTCATCAACATTCTCAAGAAGTGTGTACAGTGCTCTCTCTGTTTCACATTGTTTTATACCATTTCTAATATTTTAATTAATTGCCTCTTAAGTAGTTTCCTTTTGTCATTCTAAATGTGGCTTTTTTTCTTTGAACTGTTAACTGAACTATTACTGATATCTAAATTTCTGATTCTCTTGAAAATACGAATCTTCAAACACTGGGTGATCATTTTAACATGCTGTAGCCACAGTGAGCTCTCACTGAGTGGCTTAGTACATAAAGTTGCCACGTTAGCACATTCACTCCAGACTTCCATGCATGTACAATATCTACATTGTTACTCCAGACAAATGCATTTATTGGGTGTTGAGTGAGTCAGAGATACAGACGTTGTCTTACCGTAAGTTACTATATGACTGTATCACCTGGTGGTGCTGCTATTAACTTTTTCACTTCTCCAGCTTGGTTCATGTAGGGGACAGGGGAAGGGGACATTACCAGAACCTCTGCAGTGAGTCCTGTTCTCCTGCGAGCCACGGCAGCACACAGCGAATTACAAGAAAAGTAGAAAAATGAGACGGAGAAGAAGCTGAGCTTTGGGTCTGATCAGTGCTGCTCTGGGCAGCAAAAACAAAAGCCCCCAGTTTACCACACCTTTTACTCAGTACCTCGTAACAAATGACTTGCAGAGAATTCAGTACATCGGGAGAAACAAATGTAACAAATGACTTGCACAGAGTTCAATAGTTCACATTGGGATAAACAAGGTGTAACGGAAGGCTTGCAGAGAGTTCAGTACATCTCGGGCAAACAAGATGTTAACAGTCCAAGAACAACGAGGAATTGAGCAGATGTTTGTTCTCCCAGGCTGTTTCTTGTCCTGGAGAATCACAGCATCACTGGATCACTGACGTCTCAGTTGTGACCTGAGGCCAAACTGGAGTTATTCTGTAGCTGGGCTGTAGGCAAGAGAACTAGGCTAACCAAATGATTTTTCCCTAGAATTATGTAGCATTGGTCCCAACAGGTTCATAAATAGGAACTTTCCTGCCTGGCCAAGGGGGGTTCTAGATCTTTGTAGCTCTACGTGCTCTTCTGTAACCACTCTTGGTCTCTCAGACTGGAAACAAATGCCTTATCCTCCTGCTATCCACATGCTTCGCAGACTTGTCTCTTGTTGAGAGGGCCCTAGTGTCCCCTGACAGGCAGACCTAAATAGCCTGTACATATCCCTGACATCTGCAACCCTATTTTCACTTATGCTCTTATTTTCTCTCGGGGTCTCTCAGTTAAGAATAAAAGTTATAAAACTAAAAAGAAAATATTTGTATATATTTGAACTTACAATTTCTTGCTTCCTCTTCATCGTGAGAGTTTACACTGAATTTCTGCTGTATCATTTATCATGAGGCCACATAGATGGAAAGTAAAAGGGAATCTCTCACCTACTACCATAATTTGATTTACTGTGATCACACTGAAAGATAAAGGCTTCATGCAAAGATGTCTAATGAGAAATTATATAATTAAAAACCTTTATTATATGTATTTTGGAGACTTACAATAATTACACAGAGTATGTTTGTGTTACAGATGTAGGGAAGCTTTCTAATTTTCCTGTTTTAAGCATATTTCCTTAAAATTCTTACAGGCATCCTTTCACAAAAGTACATTTTCATTTCTCTCTTTAACAAATTTTTTATATTGGGATAATTTAGGATTTGCAAATAAGTTGCAAAAATAATAAAGATTTTTCATTTACTGCTTGACTATTTTCAACTTTTTCTGATTTCATCACCATTCATCACCATGGCACATTTTCAAAATTTAAAAAATTATATTACTAACTGTGTTTCTTCCCCCTCAAAAATGGCATGTTTAAGACCTATCCTCTGGTACCTGTTATTGTGACCTCATTTGGAAACAGAATTTTTGCAGATGTAATCAAGTTACAATAAATTTTGATGGGATTAAGATGATTTTTCCTCGTGAGAAGAACATGTGAGTACAAAGACACAGGGAGGAATGCTGGGGGGAACAGAAGCCCAGGATGGGGTGAGGTGGCCCAGGATGTCTGGCACAGTCAGCGACCAGCAGAAAGAGGGAATGAACCCACTGAGACACTACCTCACATTTCTGTCATCCAGAACTATAACATAAATATGTTTCTCTTAAGATACTTAGTACATGAGCAAAGTGCTGAAAAAATCAGATTTCTATGGAGGTGTCTCTACCTGGGTTGTAGACAACTGCTTTCTCTCTGTTTTCTCATGTCACCTTTCCTCTGAGCACATGTGGAGAGAGATCCCTAGCATATCTTCTTATAAAAGCACCAATGCATGTGTTAAGGTCTGGTTCTCATAACTTCATTTAACTCTAATCCCCTCTGTGAAGAACCTATCCCCAAATACAGCTACATGGCGGGTGATGGCTTCAGCTCATAAATTTGGAAGGGACACAGTTCAGCCTGTACCATTACTGCATCTAGCTCCCCAAGACTCCTGTTCTTCTCTCATGTAAAATTCATTCACCCTTTGACAACAACCCTAAAAAGTCTCATCCCAGCACCAGTTTTAAAGTCCAGAGTTTCACCTTAGATAGAGGTGAGTCAAAGTACAATTCATCCTGAGGAAAAATAATTCTCCAGCTGTGAACCTGTCAAAGCAGACAAGTTTTATGCTTCTGTAATACAAGGGTAGGACAGGCATAGAATATACATCACTATTCCCAAAGGAAGAAATAAGAAAGAAGGAAAGAGTGATGGGTCCTAACCAAGTTCAAAACCTTGCAAGGCACATTCTACCAGGTCTTAAGGCTTGATGATAATCCTCCTTGTGTAGTCACTGGGATGGCAGCTTTGCTCTCAGAGCCCTAGGTAGTAGCTTCATCCCTTCAGCATTCCTGGTCTCCCTGCCCCACAGGTGCTGGGCTGGAGAAGTCTGGAATATTGAAGCTGAGTAACTCCTCCCATCCCCTGAAATTAAGAGAAACATCTTTCTGTTATACCTTCATGAACTCTGAATCATATTGGGATCAGTCTTATCTTTTCTTGAAGAATAAGGGATGTTCATAGTCAAATATCTTTATTTTTCCAATATAAAGATCCAAAAAGTCAAATAATCTTTTTTAAAAATGTTGTCCCATCTCTCTTCCCTTTGGTCCAAGATGATAGTGCCTCTGCTGGTGAAATTCAATCTCTAGTACTGGCTTTTGCAGAGGTGACCACTTAAAGTCATGGATAATCTCTCCATGAAGGGGCTTTCCCCCCACACTCTTGATATTCTCAACACAATAGTCTTTCTGAGTTTTTTGAGTTTTGCATAGGCTGAGACTTTTCCAAATCTTCATGACCTTCTTTCTTTTTACTTAATGATTTCTTTAATTTCTCCTCCTCCTATCACATTCCACCAGAAGCAATAGGAAGAAGCCTGGTTGTTCTTTTGCTTACAGTTTCATCTAAATGGCCAAGGCTATTGTTCAAAAGTTCCACCTTCCCCAAAACATGAGGACACAATTGTGCCAAGTGTGTTTTCATTTTTAATGAATTTTTAAAGTAATACCTCTCCAATAATATGTTCCCTGTTTCCATCTGAGATTTTACCAGAGTTGCCTTTAGCATCCTCTTTCTCTGCCCATAGCCTCTTTAAGGCAATCCCCTTTTTTATAGCATATTATCTCAAAACTGTTCTAGCATCTACTCATTACTTTCAAGGCCATTTCCAAATTTTTAGGCTTTGATAAAACGGCACCCCACTTCTCAGTATCAAAATCTGTATTAATCTCCTTGAATTGGCAACAAAGTGCCGTAGAATGGATGACTTAAATGACAGAAATGTACTTTCTGGAGCTAGAATTGCTATGACTGTGTTGCTAGTAAATTTGGTTTCTAGTTAGGGCTCTTTCTGATCTCTCACAGTGGCTTCCTGGGGGTTTTGGAACTTGCTCACAAAGATGCAGGTGTATTAATTTTCTGTAGTAAACCACTTCCTGCTGTAAATACCTAAAGAGCTGTTAGTTTGATGTCTGATTTTAAAGCCTCTGGTATCCTTGAATTCAGGAGAATCACATTACTCTAAAATTTCATTTTGGGGAGTGGGGCAAGAGTGCCTCAGACTTTCATTTTCTCCTTTTAAAGTGGAGAAATACAAAGAATGAAAAATATTGGTAAGAAATTCGTTGATCGTATAGACTAAAGAGTATAAAAGAAATTACTCAATAAGAATTACCCCTAGGAGACAAAGTAATAGATAGACAAACATAAGCCTCCAAATAAAGAGAATAGGAAAAATTATTTAAGATTTTTCAAAAAAATCAATAACTATTAATTAAAAACATGGAAATGGAAGGCAATGTAAAATAAAATGTAAGGTGAATAAGAAGAAATGCCTCCAGAAAACTCAGGCACATGAAGAGAAAAAGATAGCATACGAATGTAGAAAATGGCACACACCCCAAACAAACAGATGTAGACACAAGAGACTAATAGCCCACGTCCACTTTACATATCTTAGAGTGAATTTGGATTTTGTGGTTCCTTATCACAAATTGTTATTATTATCAGAATGAAGAGACTTTTCCAAACTATTTTAACTTCCTATTTTATGTAGAAACCTCTCATAGAACTTTTCTGAGAGGACCAGAAGTTTTATATTTCTACTACAAAAAGTTCCTTTCACCTCACAAAACTATTCTATGGGATCTCTCTCTTGTCTCTGTCTCTCTTTCTGTTTGTCTCTCTGTCTCTGTCTGTCCATCTGTCTGTCTCTCTCTCTCCTTTCCCTTGGTCCCTCCTCCAGTCCCTATTATACCTCTAATACATCTGCTAGAGATTTCCACTTGGATGACCTAATAATCTATGATAACACAGTTATTGCATATAGTTAAAAGATGAAAAGAGAGGAAAAGCAGAGGCAAACATATATATGATATGTAAACATGACAGTGAATTATATGTTGGAAATTGCATGAAAAGAACATCTGTGCTGACAGAGGAGAGGTAAAACTTCATTTCACTGGATAGTCAAGAAATAAGATTTTGGAGGGTGATATGGTTTGTATACTTATGCCCCAGGGGCTTGATCCCCAGCTTGGCACTATTGGGAGGCAGGCGAAACTTTAAGAGGTAGGGCCTAGTGAGCGGTTTTCAAATAATTGGGGTCTTGCCCTTGAAGGGCATCCACCCGCTCCTTCTCTCTCTTTTACTCCTTGGCTATGAGGTAAATGTTCTTGCTCTGCCATGCAATTGTGCCATGGTGTGCAGGCTTGCCATAGGCGAAAAGAAACAGGGCCAATTAGACATGCACTGGTCCAAAACTGGGAACTAAAATAATCCTTTTCTAAGTGTTATGCATTTGACACAGTGATGGGAAGCTGAGTAACATAGGAGCCATCACAATTTGAAGAGGAAAAGAAAATCTATAGCAATTCCTCCCCCATCCATCCCCATGGCACCATATTCTACTGCAAGAATTATAGCAGTCATATAAGAAAACAATATAACCTAGACAGAACATTTTAAATGTTTAAGTGATGGTGCTATGAGGTCATCCTGATCAGAGAGAAGAAAGCTGCAGTTTTGGATTCTAATGCTGCTTAGCTATAGAGTGATCCTGATCTTTACCTGCAGGAATGACTCTGCGAGTTGGTCTAGCATCAGAAGACAGCCTGTCACTCACTCACCTGCGGTTTCACCTGGATTGAGATTTGGATTGAATAAAACAGTGGAAGAAGCCAGAAATTTTACAGAAATTTCCTTGTAAAATAGAACTTTTTTGAGAGTTTCAAAATATTTATTACATTCTTTTCCCCCCGTAAGCATAGATAATGGGAGAACTCAGAATCTCACTCCTGATTGTGACCCACTGCCACAGGTGACTCATTACAGGAGTGGTTATTCTCAAACTGATGGCCCAGGAGCGCAGATCTCAGCCTTGGAATCCCGGAACGCTCTTATTATTCTCACGAGTATCGAGGGTTCTTTTCCAGTCTCATCTTCCTTTCTCCTCAGAACTTCTGTGCTTAATGACTCCATAGGACACACTGAAACAAGAAGAAAGTCTCTTGGTTACATATATGAGCCGGAAGAAGGAAGATACTGATCTTAGAGAGTAGAAATGTGCAAAAGACTCAACATGTCTTTGTACCTTCAGACACTTAGAGAACTCCTCTTAGCATAGGACAACACGACCTTTGACCCATAGTCTGCCAAATACTTGTCCCAGAAAATTATTATTTTATAAGATGAATACAGAACAAATGGGATGAAAGAAAATACTTCCAGGTTATCTATCCCCCAATAAAAGACCAAATCCTTCTTTGTAATTTTGCTCTGATTCTCCAGATTTCTCTGCAGACAATGCCAATGTTTATAAATTGTCCCTAAGTAGTTGCTGTTCTCTAAAATCTAGAAGTCAGTAGACATCAAAGAGCTTACAACTTTCATCTTACTTCCACAGCAAAGAGAAAACAATAATTTTTTTGCATTAGCTAATTAAAAATATTATAGCTAATGTTGTCTATATAAGCACCAGTGCTTTTAGCTCTATTAGTTGATAAGAAAATATGTAATTATGCTCTCCCCCTCTAGCCCAAAGTGCTATTTATCTATAACAAAAATCAATCTATTGTGTTAGAGGTAATGGTGAGCATTAGAGGAAAATCTCACCAGAATGCCCATATTTTAGTAGCTCACCCAACTCCCTATATTTTGGTTCACATAATTAGTAAAAAACCAGTCGATAGTCGAGAAAATTAACACTCAAATTTGGGGAATGTGCTCTTCGTAGCACAAGCTGTGTGCAGCATCAGCACTGAGAATAGTGTAGGAGGGGACATAACATCCAGCGCCCCAGGATTTCCCAGCATCTGCGAGGACACAGAGAATCCCGAGAAATGCCTTGCAAAGGGAAAACTGCATCAAAGAGGTAAGAGCCCCGTCATGTTCTGAACTCCTAGAAAGAACAGCTGTACTCATCTTTCCATTCCTTGCTCAGGTACAAGAAGCCCTAGGTCATAAATTGACATCTCCTTGGGGCCGGGGATTTAGCTCAGTGTTTCCACTGCCTGCTTCACAAGCACAAGGACCTAGGTTCAATCCCTGGTACCACAAAAATAATAATAATAATAAATTGACATCTCCTTACCTTTCCATGGGTTAAATGCCCATTCACAAATTGCTGGAATAGGAAGTTTCAGATAAAATCCTACCTCTTGACCTCTTTTTAACCCTTAATTTTCTGGCTTTGGTATCTAAGGGCAAAGATGGGTCTCAAGAACATTAACAGAGGGTGGAATTCAATTATGGATTACATAGTAGAGGCATTTGTACAAATATCTGAGAATTACAGTGAACTCGTGTAAGTTTTGAGGCAATTTACTTAAATTAGCCAACTGCATTAAATTATGTATTCTCATAATATGTGCAACATGATCAAAATATATGGTGAATGTTTAAACAACTATTACAGAAAAGACTCACTGCCATTAAACTTCCTCAAAATGCCTTCCCTTTTTCCCAATATGCTTATCTCTCATCATTGCCAATTTTGGAAGCAGTTTTAAAAATTTTTTGTGTCTTTATGAGGTGTGATAAAAAATATATGAATGCTGCTACTGTGCTATCAAATAGAAAAGCAGGCTTGTACAATATTAGGGTGTGCAGGATCTGGCACCACGGCACATGGAACTTTCCTTCAACATTAAAATTCCATTTTGTAAATCTTCTGAATTGATTCAGAACATCAAGTCAGCCAGACAGCTCAAACAGAGACATGAAGCAGGACTTCCAGAACTGCTTCAGAAAATGGAAAGAATAAGTGTGTTCAAAGTGTGTGTGTGGGGGGGTATTTTGAGAGTGATTAATGACAATGTATCTTTTATTGTAACTTTTTTAAAAAGTAAGTGCTGGGTGTGATGGCACATGCCTGTAATCCCAGCACTCAGGAGGCTGAGGCAGGAGGATCACCTTGCGTTTGAGGCCAGTCTGGGCTATATAGTGAGTTCAAGGTCAGCTTGAACTACATAGCAAGACCTTATCTCTAATAAAAAGTAAGTTTCCACCATATTTTTTATCATACCTCCTTTTATCATTTACAGAAATGACAGTTTGGGACTAAACATTCTGAATGTGTTCACCTAAAGCTATCGCCTAATTTAGTTGTGTTTGGGAATGCGACAAATTCAACTATAGAATATCATTCTTCCCTGAAGTTTAAAAACAAAAAATTTTTCCCAAGTCTAAATATGTATTCAGATAATCACTTTTTTTTTGGTACCGGGAATCAAACTCGGGACCTCGCACTTGCAAGGCAGGTGGCGGAACGACTGAATTAAATTCTTGGCCTCAACTCACTTATTTTTAATACCTCAATGCAGCACAATAGACTTTTGGAGATAAGGCATGTTCATTTTACATGAGGGAAACCTGGGATGAGTGTCTACAGGACATGCTCATGAAGAAAAAGTCATGGGAGGCCAGAGAGCCCCAGAATACAGGTGTTCCCTTCCTGTGATGTCACAAGAGTCCTCAAACAGGGAAAAGTGAGCACAGCTAACTTTTGACAAAGGGGCAAGTTCCATAACACATAGCCTGTGGGGATTGTGATCGCAGGCCAGGGATGTATCTCAGTGATGAAGAATGTTATTTCCATGTTGAAGGCCCTGAGCCGCAAAGAAAAAAAAAAAAAGTTCCTGTTATCTGCAAGAGTTATAGGCAAGAAGTATTCAAAATGTCAGCCAGGAAAAATAGATTTTCAATATCCTTGCATGATGACCTCATCTTCACAAAGTCCTTCTTCCCTCTTCTCTATCACAAAGGTAAATTTATAGACATTTTCTGGAGAACAGCCTTATTTTCTTCCACTTTCTAACATACACAATTCTGGCTTAGTCACTGACTCACTTAGGAGGGAATTTTGATTAAAATAAATCCCATGTATAGATGACAAAAGAGAAACATTTCAACCAACAAGAGTTAATGAGGGCTCAGAACCAAACCTTTGCTTAAAAGCAAATTTCTTTAGAAATAAAGGTCACAGCCCTAAAGCTAAGCATAGGGAAAGGAGAGTCGTGCAGAACAGGAAGAGCCTGCTGAATTCATTGGGTCTTGCGTGGAACCTGGAATGCCCAGTTACCCAGCAGAGTCTGTGGAAATGACTAGAATGGCCAGCTATGGCCAAAAGAATCCAGAGGTAAGCAGCAAAATTTGCTTACTTGGCTCTTCCAGATGGTCCATCTTTATCTCATTGCCATCTTTGTCCTCAAAAGTTGTATTATGTGGAGCATGCCTGAATCAGAGCAAGACTAAAACAAAGCACCTTTGGTCAGAGTCCATTGTCCGGAAACTTGTTCACATATCCTCAGATTACACAGGGTTCCTCATCTCTCTATAATGTCCTGTTACTCTCAGTCAGCAAGTTGCTTCCTCAGGCTTACAAGTAAACCAACAAAAAACTTCCCAATCCAGTCCCATTCTATGTCTGCTTGCATATTCAAGATTGTGATTTCTAAAACCTCTCAGCCTCCAGACACTGGATCTCAGAGATCAGAGAAGAGCAGACACTGTTTTCTTGTTTCCCACAGTATAATAGACATCCTCCCTCTCCCTCCATACAGACATCTGTCACTAGAGTTATCCTGTGCTCCAAGGCCCCTATGGTACTTACGATTTTCAATGCAGAGTTCTATCACAAAGGCCAAAAGAGAGTATAACTGACAAAGAAATAATACATGTATTATCACAATTAGGACAAAGGACCAAGGAGAATCATTTGGGTATAAATTGGTCCCTGGTTCAATCTCCGCCATTGGGATGGAAGAGAGCATGAAATTCTCTACCCCAGCTACTTCTCATCCCCTAGGTGACCACAGTGATGAGGTCACAAATGCTGACACAATGGGAGCAGTGAAGATCTGGATGGGGATTGGGTAAGCTTCATCCCATCTGTACAAGGGACAAAGATAGCTTCCATAGCTTCACCAAACTTAAAATACTAGAATGAATGACCAAGAGGGCACAGTACCGCATAGCTACTCAAGAAGAGCGTCTGGCTGCAGTGGAACCACATTCACATGTACAAGTGGAAGGGCCTATTTCTCTTGACTTCTCAGCCTTGGAGTTGGTCTTATTCAGCAGAGTAACACCTAACTGGGACAACCAAGAAAGAATATATTGTCGCCACAAAAGATTTTATGCTCTTTCCTAGAATTTCTGACATTTTCTCTCTCAGTGTACTTATTCATATCAGGAATACCATATTTGTCCAACAGATTGTAAGAATATGTTGGCAGTCAAGTGTGTCAATCGGGAGAGAAGAGTTTATCTTCCAAGATGGAGATTATGATGCTTAGTTACTTTTTCATTGCTGAATCAAAATAATTATGCCCAAAGTTAAAGGAGTAAAGGTTTATTTTGACTCACAGTTTTAGCCAAATGGAGTTTTCAGTCCCTAATCAGCTGGCTCCAAGGCAGGGTGGCATGGCTGAAGTGCATCGCAGAACAGGCAGGAAAGGGGAAAAGACAAGCAGCAGCAAGAAACTAGCAACAAGCAGCAACTCTCTTTCTGTCCCTTACATCTTACCAGGCTGTGCAAGTTTAGGGTGGGCAGCGCTCACACCCAGGGCGAGGCAGCCTTCATCCTAGCATTGCACCATGAATCAACCCCAGCAACACACACCTTAGACCCATCCACCTCCAAAAGCCCACTGATGACCTCATGAGGCTTTGGGGATCACCCAGATACAAGGTAGAGCAGGTACCTTCTGATCTAAGCAGGCTATCAGTCTGTGGTTTTCTGTGAACATCACCAGAACATGCTCCCTTTTCCTTGGTAACAATTAGGGAACGAGAAGAGGAAGTGAAAGATGGCAGAGATGAAGCCATAACATCACCTGGTTGTCAGCTTCCCGTTGTCGTAATGGAGTGCCACCAATTGGGTAATTTATAAAGCATAAAGATTTTGGAAGGCTGGGAAATCCCAGGTCGAGGAGCCATATTTTTGGAGTCTTTGCACTGCAGAAGGGAAGAAAGCAAGATAACATTATGTATGTATGTATGTATGTATGTATGTGTATGTGTATATGTATATGTATGAGTGTATGTATGTATGTATGTGTGTATGTATGCAGCAGTACTAGAGATTTAACCCAGGGCCTTCAGACTGAGCTACATTTGCAATCTTTTTGATTTTTAATTTTTATTTTAAAACAGGGTCTTGCTAAGCTATGGTATTTACACATGTGTGTCCTATTTATTTCACTTAAGATCTTATTGCCTCGATATGCATCCATTTAGCTATAAATATCTCTAATTTCTCATTTTTTATGGCTGAGTAGTACTCCATTTTATAAAAAAACCCACATTTTCTTTTTTTTATTATGCTCTTAAAATGTTTTCTCTTTTTATTAAATATACTTTCAAACTTTTGTAAAGAATTCTTTTAAAAATATTAGTAGGAATATGATCATTAGAATTTCCTTTACTCATATCAGTTAACTATTATCATAATTTATTAATGTAGCATAATACATTACAATAATAATTTAGGGTTCTTTTGAGCTATATTGATGTTAAGCTAAGATTTCCTATGTGGATGTCAGCACAACACTTTCCACCACATGACCGCTTCAATGTGACCATGTTGAGTGTTTTCCACACGTGTCTCCACTGCTGAGCTGCTCAGTGTGATTCCCGCGAAGCGGCTACGAGGTAGCAAAGCCACTGTGTTCAATCAATGCGTTGATGGATGAGCCAGCCTGGAGAGAGCCCTTGTACAGTGTTTCTGGTTCTCCTCAACATATTTTTCTAGCTGTAAGATGCGCCAAGGGGGCCGGGGATTCAGCTCAGTGGCACAGGGCCTGCCTTGCAAGTGCAAGGTCCTGAGTTTGATCCATGGCACCACACACACACACACACACACACACACAAAGTAGGGAATGATAAAGACAAAAATCATTTTTAAAAAAGCCCCAGGTACCTCACCGTGTAATTATATTAACTTATATATTTTATGTAATGAATAAAGCTATGCAAAAATTGTCTTAATCTTTCTCTATAGGTCATTTTAATTTTCTATTTTAAGTAACACTGGAGATTACTGTCTTTTTATTTAATACAGAATTATAAAAATATCATCTACATTTTTCTCTGTAGGTCATTTTAACTTTCTATTTGGGCTAACACATTCAGATGTGTTAGAGAGCAACATATTGAAGGACTCCCTGAGTGACCCGAACTCTGGCCAGGGCTGGCCATCTGGCATCATTCTCAGTGGACCCGTGGGCCCCGCCCACCCAAGCCCTTCTCATTGGATTCCTAGAGTCACATTCCAGCCCCTGCAGCTGGGTGTTTTCCTGAGGCCAAGCAAAGGCACTGGTTTCTGAGAGTCTCAGCATGGCCACTGGGCCTGGACTCACCCTTTCCCAGTCCACCTGGGGGACATGGGGGGCTCTGGACTGGAGACATCTGTGGGAAGCCTCCACAGTCCAAGTGGGGACCCAGGAAGGCGAGGGCAGTTCCAGAGGAGTAGGGAAGATCCAACCACCTGACAAAATCTTTACTGAAAAAGGGATTCATAATTGCAAGACTGATAATGGCTCCAAGGGTTAAATTAAGTCCTCCACAGCCTCCTGGACCTTGGCCACTAAATTCCCTCCCTCTGCCCACATTTCCAGATTCTTGTTACCTTTGTGAGACATCTGAACACAGGAGAGGGTGAGCACCTCAATGAACACACCTGGCAATAGATGATCCCATCTGGTTTGGACAGTAGAGGTGATCCCTTAGAACTTTTTTTCACACTTTCAGTCTCTAAATAGCTTGAATATATTTCCATATATTGATTTCCACGTTCCATGTAAACTGTTATTTAACTGCTACTCCAGAAGATGAGCATTCTGGGCGACTAAAGCAGGAGGATTGAAAGTTCCAGCCCAGTCTGTGCAATGTAGTGACCGGGACCTAGCCTTGAAACACAAAACAAACCAAAACAAAACAAAAGAGCCAGGGATGTAGCTCAGTGTGAAGGCTCTGGATTCAATACTGGCCAAGGGAAACTGATCTACAGTTATGGAAACCACAGAGCAATTGCCCAGGGGAACCCCACATTTTCTTTATCCACTTTCCAGTTGATGGGCAATTGGGCTGCTTCCAAGTTTTAGCTATTACAAATTTTGCTATTATGAATATGGATGCACATATATCACTGTGGTATGATTCTTTTAATTCTTTTGGGAAGATACCCAGCAGGGAAATACCTGCTCAAATGGGACTTCCAGTCCTACTTCTTTGAGGTGTCTCCATACTGATTTCCACAGTGCTTGCACCAGTCTCCACTCCCACCAGCAGTGGAGCAGGGTTCCTCTTTCCCCACAGCCCCGTCAGCATTTGTTATTGGTTGATTTCATAATAGCAG
>NW_004624860.1:3933783-3953568 GCF_000247695.1 Heterocephalus glaber | reverse complement strand
AAATAGGTAGAAAAGGTCCAAAGGGGTAGGGGAAGTGGGAGGGGTGGGGGAAAGGAAAGAAGGGAAAGGAAAAATGATGAGAAATGGAAAAAATGGAAAGAAAGTCTTTGTAAATATGGAAGGGTGGAGGGGTGAAGGGAGTGCAGGGAATGGGGAAAAAATAACAACCAAGATACATCATGTACAGGTACAAGTTCCCAATGAGAAATCTAAATGTATAGTATGCCTAAAATGTACCAATAAAATTTTTTGTAAAAAGATAAGCCCTACTGATGAATTTAACAGCTTACAGCCTAGATCAAGTGAATCGCTCCTAAAAATATATGTATACTCACTTTTATTAAATAAATCATCTCAATATTCAAATAAAAATTAAATAAATTGAGTTTTCATTCAGAAAACTCACTCAAAACAATTATCAATACCCAGATTATTATACTGGAGAGTTCTACAAAAAATAAGAATTAACAATCATTCTACCCAACATCTTACAGAAAATGGAAGAGGTAGGACTCTTCCCCAATTCCCGTCTCCCCTAATTTGTTCTCCAACTCTGTAGATTTGCTATTTAGAGAATGCTATAGAAATGGAATTATACCTTTTGAGATTGACTTTTTTATTATAATGCCTTTGAGGTCCAGGTAGATTATTGAAAGTATGAATAGTTCTTTCATTTTTATTGCTATCATGTTCCAATGTGTGGATGTAGTAGTTCAGCCTTTCATATTGTTGAAGCCATTTGAGCTCTTTCCATTGCTCTATTAGAAATACACCTGTTCTGAGCATTTTATATGAGTTTTTTTGTTAATGTTTTTGTTTTTTAATATCTTGGGAATAAATTCCTATGAGTGCAATCAGTACTTTGTGTGATAAATATGTATATAGTTTCTAAGAAATTGCCAAAATGTTTTCCCAATCAGCCATATTTCCATTACCAATATGGGAAATCCATCCTCTCCAAAGTTAAGTATTTTCACTATTATTTATTTTGTCTGTCCTAGTAAGTTATTGTTTAAAACACATTGAAGATTTGGTCAATTTAGATTTAATGTAGCTATTATATGGTTGGATTTAGTGCTATTAATTTGGTCTGTATTTTCTGTATGCTATCTCTCTTTGGATCCTTTTTCAAGTTTTTTCTCCTTCTATGTGTTAATTTAATATGTGAAATATTTTTATTTTAGTTTCTATATTATTGCACTTTAGGTAAAATATAAGAATGTTAAAACAGAGGATACTAGGGGCAGAGGATTTACCTCAGTGGTGCTGCCGCCTGCTTCCCAAGCACAAAGTTCTGAGTTCTATCCCCAGTACCAAAAAAAACCCCAAAAACAAACAAACAAAAAACAGAGGATACTAGTTATTAATATCTTAAGAGTTATTATTGTATATGTAATATATATATAAATGTTATGATACTTGTGTCAGTCATATGTATTTTAAGCCATATAAGAAAAAAATAAGTTCTTTGATAGTTTCTAATTTTTCCCATTTATTGCACTCATCATTACTTCCTGTAGACATATTAAGTTCAGCCAGAAGTATTTTCTTTAGAATTTATTATAGTAAAAATCTGTTAAATCATTTCTTTTCACATTCACACAGAATGTCTTTAATATGATTTTATTTTTCTATAATATTTTCATTGCATATAGATATATATATAGATAATTTTTTTCTAATATCACCTCAGAAATATCATTCCATGATCTTCTTTCTTTTTATTTTAAAATATTTAATTGACAAGGAGAGTGAATGTATTTCAAATATGCAATGTGGTGATTTGACATATTATATATTATATAATGATTACCACAACCAAATTAATTAGCACATCCATTACCACTTGAATTCATTACTTTCCCCAGAACTTGTTTATCTTATAACTGAAAGTTTGTACCATTTAGTTAACATTTTCCCTACCCTCAACTGCTGGAAACCACCCTTTTCCTCTGTTTCTGTGAGTTCATCCTCTTTAGATTTCATACATGTCATACAATATTTATCTTTCCCTATTTGGCTTATTTCATTTAGCACAATCTCTTTGAGGTTCATCTGTATTGTCACAAATGACAAAATTTCTCTTTTTACTGTGAAATAACATTGCAGAGCTTATATGTTTCCATAAATATATTCAGGCAATCTTTAACAAGGGTAACAAGGAACATAGAATAGGGAAAGGGCTATGCTAGAGTGAAAATAGATTAAACAAACAACAGCAACAAAACAGGAAAATAGACAACTAGAGTGGGCACATTTGATGGCTAAACAAACCTCAGGGAATGCTTCCAATATGGCCAGTGTGAAAGAGTATACTTAGTTGGATCAAGCTGAGCCACAGCTTGCAACCCAGAGTATTACTGTGAACTTAACCAAATTTAATATAAAAATAGTTGTGAAATAATACACAAAAATTATAATTATTTATATAATTAAATGTCTTACACACACACATGCTCATGCAAACCATAAAATAAGAGAACCAAGTTATAGTTGTTTTGTGGACAACTACAATTAAAATAAAGTTTAAAAAAACTAGTTTTCAGTGGGCTCCCAAGACTGTGGAAAATAAGATTATAATTCATGATCTTTCAAGTACCAATCCCCTAAACCCCAGATTCTGTTGAAATTTCAGGAGAGCTGAATCCCCAAAAGATAAGCCAGAAATAATCTTAACCTTAGTAAAATTACCACCCAAAGTAATTTGTTTTGATTCAATCTATCTGCCATAAAAATTAAAAGGAAGAAAAAGGTCCAAGGGTTTGGGGATGGTGGGAGAGGAAGGGGAAAGGGGAGAAGGGAAAGGAAAAATTATGAGAAAGGGAAAAAAATGGAATCAAACTCTGTGTAAATAGGGAAGGGTGGAGGGGGTGAAGGGTGCACAGGTAATGGGAGAAAAAATAAGAACTAAGATACATCATGTTCTGATACAAACACTCAATGATAAGTGTAAATGTATTTTGTACCTAAAATGTACCAATTAATATATATATAAATAAATAAAAAGAATATGATACAGAAAAAAAATTAAAAGGAAAAATTGTTTTCTGAATGAAGGTAATATCAAGTCAGAACAAAATTATATTTAAAAATTGGCATTTAATCAAATATGATTTTTATGATGATACAAGGGCTAGAGTTAGGATAGATAAAATGAGGGACATAAAATATACAACAGAAAGAGACTTAGAGATGAAAATCTTCCAGAAATGGGAAAATTCTTTAATATAATAATCATTGAGACTTCCCCTTCCACTAAGATTTTAGAGAGTTACAAAGAATGCTCTTCTTCCCTCAATAATAAAAAAAAGATCAACCACAAATTCATACTATTTTTCTCCTCTCAGCTTATTCTTCTGAATCCAGTCAGAAGTTATCCAAGTAATTCGAATTCCTGAAGACCAGCCCACTCAAATAATAGGACATAAGATGAAGTTTAATGAGTTGCTAAAGAAAGCATAGGCTGCCTTGTCTGTCTGGAATGGCAGAGGTGCTGGGCAAGACACCAAGGTATTTCACACCACTCAGAAGATCTTCTCCACGGTCTCCACTGGGAGCTCACCAGAAGGATCTGGAGCAGCACAAGACCTAACATAGACTTCTGTGACCCAGGAGCGGGGAGAGGCGATCAGCAATTCCTGCAAGAGAAAAGCAAAGCCCTGCCTTCTCCCAAACTTTCTCTTGTAAGAAGTGAAAATCTTAAGCTGGCAGAGATGGTGCAGCAACCTTTCACCTTAAGGGACAGGCAAAACTTGCATGGACTCTGAGGAAAGAGTGGGATCAAAACAACTCTGCCTCTTGTTTCAAAGAAGAAAAACTAAGCAATCAATCAAACAAAATAAAACCTACTTCCTTGTTCTTGTTAAAAAAGTAAAGTGAAAATTTTACGTAACATGTGCTGGAAAATATCTTGGTCCTAGCATCCAGCACTAATACCAAGAAGAGGTCTGATAACCACTGAGGAAGCGGCATAAAACAGCCACCAAAGATCAACTACAGGTGCATTTCAGAGCTTGGCTACTGTGGGCGGGAGAGACATGAATGCTGAGAAGGTCCACCCTGTAAGTCCAAATGCAAAAGTGTTTGCTTCCATAATAATCTTAGCACCAGGTGAGAAGCCTGAGTAAGCAGAAAAACTTTGGTTTTTGGTTTACTTGGGGTATTACAAAATGCCAGACAAGATGGATCAAATAACAGGGACTTATGACTCATGGTTGTTTTTCCAAAAGACTAAAGGACAGAAGGTATTTCTCAACTCATCCTGTGAACCCAGTACAGAATTAGCCTAACACCAAAAGAGACAAACATTACAAGGGGGAAAAAGACCAAGATCTCTCATGACTACAACTGTAAAGTTAGTAAATACTGTGGTGTCTAATAATGTATTTAAAGAAGGGTACAATTTGACCCAGTGGGATTTATCTCAGGTATACAAGGATTCCACCTCCAAAAATCAATTAGTGTAATGCATCATATCAAAATAATCAATAAGAAAGATCACAAGATTATAGCAACATGTGCAGAAAACACATTTGACAAAATATAATATTCATACATGATTAGAAAGAAAAGAATTTTAAAACTCTCTTAGTGAATTATGGGTAGAGGTAAAACTTTCTCAACTTAGGGTAAAAGATTCCATGCCTCCCCGCTAAGATAGGAGCCATGGAAGAATGCTCCCTCTCACCAGTCCTTTTCAATATCATCCTGGAAGTCCTAGATAAGAGCAGAAAAGGAAATAAAAGGTATAGAGATTAGAAGAAAGATTTCAAACTATCATTGTATTATTTATTACCAAATTACCACAGAATCAAGCAAAAAAAAATTCTGTAACTAATAAGTAATTACAGCAAGGCTATAAAATACTTTGTAAATAACTTTACAACTGAAAAATCTAGGAAGAGAAGAACTATTAGACCCAAAGTTAGCAGTGTGATGGAATAATAAATATTAGAGAAAAGATAAACAAAAGTAGAAAAACAATAGACAATGATAATAAAATGAAAAGCTTGGTTTTACCAAATGTCAATAAAATTGACAAACTGTCAAGTAGATGATGTAAAGAAAAAAGGAAAAAAGACGCATATTACTAAAATTATAAATGAAAATGAGAGGATTATTGACAACTCTATAGAAATTTTATAAACAATTGTATGCCAAAAATTAGATAATGTAGATGAAATGGATAAATTCATAAAAATAGACGACATGCCAAGAATAAGTAAACTAGAATCTTTTTTTTCTGTTTTCTGTTGTGATATTTTTACTATGTGTGTAAAATAATAATTATTCATTAATAGCTGCAATAAATTTAACAAAAATCTTATCTACACCTATGATTAACTAAGCTTGATCTTTGAAAAATATTATGATTCCCTAATACTTATTAAGGAATTAATTTCATGCTTTCTTTTTTGATAGCAGCATCATATGTATTTTATAAAGTTGTGAACTTATCTAGTTTATATTTCTGCTTCACTTCAAAATGACGTTTTTTGCTATACAAAATGTTAAATTCAAAGTTCTTGTTTTTGGAATGCTTCTGAGACATGGCCTGTCATCATATAAGGGCTGCTGTTTGCCACAAGGTTAGAGTCAATCTGGTTCTTGTTTCCTGGCAGAGGGATGTGCTGTTTGAAAATTTTACTCAGGTTCTTGTTAAATATCTCTGTAATTTATGTATGTGTCATTGCTTTTGTTTACCTTACTTTCGTAGACATCTGTAAGTCTTTTCAAATGGAACTTCATGTTTTTCTGTGAAATTTCTACCTATTAACTTTGCAATTCTTTGTTGTTTTTGTTGTTGTTATTGTTGTTGTTTTACCAAGTTTGTTTCTTTCCTGCTCAGACTCCTGATAAGTAGATGCTGTCTCGATATTCTTTACCATTTCAGTGATATTTTCTACCTTTCTTTTTTCTCTTTACAGCTTGGTAAATTTACATTCTATTTCACTAATTTATCACTCAACTATATCAATCACACTTTTTTTTTTATTGCTTCACTTCAAAACATGGTAACCTTTGTACTTCCCTGATAAGTGTGAGTCATGGGCACAGTGAGCAGCATAGATTGTTGCCACAGATTTCTGTGGTTACCATCAAGTGATAAAATGAATTGGGAAGATAGAGCATCAGAACTTTCCTGCTTACTACACTCATTCTTTCCCATGCAGTTGGCTTCCCAGGTTGGAGATTTTCACCAGCCTGAGCCCAGCTTGCTGCCCTCCACTCACTGGGGCAATCTAGGCTTCCCCTGCCCAGAAACTGCACTCACACTGAGTGATCAATTCTTTGGATACTCACTCCCTATCATTACTGTTCACCAGAGTTGACTTTACAGTAGGCAGCCCCCGGTAGTTCACACTTTTGGTATGGCATGTGAAACAAATTATCCCGCTTGAGATGTATTTTCCTAGCATATTACAAGTAGTTTTCAATTTTGAGCCAAACTACATGAAACATTATAACTTCATACACTTATGCAAATCAAATTCAAATTCATGAAATTAAATGCCCTTTTATCTCTATGATTCATCTAAGGTGAGGCTGCTAGTTCAGGAAATTCTGCAGATACTGTAGATCTTTCAGAGCAATCTAAAATATATGAGTCATACCACAGTTTCCTGCAAAGTGGAGATCAGCAAGACGTTATTCTTGCATTACTGTTAATCAGATACTACCAAAGTGCAGGATGTTTTTTTGTGCACCATTAGATGCATTTACATTTATCACCACAGTGGTTTGTAACAAAATTTTCCTACATCAAAAGAAATAACAGTAGGCTGGGGATTTAGCTCAGTGATTTCACCGCCTGCTGCGCAAGCACAAGGACCTGAGTTCAACCTCTGGTAGCAAAAAAAAAAGAAAAGAAAAGAAATAACAGTAGTTATTTTTACATTCAGGAAAAGAGAGTGGTTCTGGAGAAGAGTAAAGTTAATGTTGTATGCGTACTGTATGTTAAGTCAGTGGGCTGGGGGGATTTAGCTCAGTGGCACCATGCCTGCCTCACAAGAGCAAGGTCCTGAGTTTGACTCCTAGTACCAAAAATAAATAAATAAATAAATAAATATATAAGAAGTCAGTGAGTGTCCCATTATTACAATTGGATTTGTATTCCTACAATAAATCTGCTATGTGGAAAAAGTTTCCTTTAGCACCTACAACCAGAATGATCTGATTGTTAAATCTATATTATGATCCTATTCAGAAATTTGGGAAGTCCCTGTTGGACCGAAGCACAAGACAGGCAGAAAGCCAGATGAGCAAAATCCACTAACTCTACAGTGGGGTCAGTCTGTGAATGTTCAAATGTGAGGTCAGGGAATCAAGATTGTCCAAGCAGTGACTGTTTGAGAAAACCATCCTCTGACTTTCTGTGAACAAAGCATACACTATGAAGCAAGCAAAATTCTCCTGCTTTGCTTCTGCTGAGGGGAGAACTTTTATCAGCTTACTTTCCTGTTAACCCTCTGGACCTGAGGAACAGGGATAAATTTCAGAATGCTATATGGAACCCATTCCAAAACATAAACAAGAAAGTAATTAAGAAAGGCCAAAGGAAAGAGGGAAGACTGTGTATAAAGTAATGGTCTCAGGGTAAAAAAGAAAAGATATCCAAGGAAATTCGCTGGAGTGGAAAGCCTGGGGAATAACTGCAGTGGGATATTAAGGTCAGGTTAGCTTGCTGATATTTCCACCTTGCCTAGAGTATACTCTTTCTCACTTGCCCTTTAACACCAAAACATCCATAAGTGCTTTTAAAGTAATATTTTGGAGTAAGAAGAAACAGTGAAATGTCCACACATGTTAGGTGAGATAAGGCAGAGGCAAGACTGGAAACATGAGGAACGGCAGAAAATAGAGCTTGAGAATTAAACAAAAACACACTTATAGGAAGGTAGTAGTTGGAGGTGTGGCCTCCCAAACACGCCCCATAGCCATTAGTAGTACTGCAGAGAGTCCATAGTGCTCGCACTTCACTTTACTTCTTATTGGAAGGATTGGAGAACTGAGACATGTACAAGTCATATTATGTAGCAGAACAACTTTCCCTGCAAGATCAGAAGGGTGGAAAATTTGGCACTACTCTGTACAATGTGTGATTTAATTGAGCCTACTACAGCAGGTCAGAAATTAGCAACTTCATCCCCACTTTTTTTCTCTAACAGGTGCACCCTCAGGTGGAATTTGAGAATATGATTAGGCACTTCCTGTACATGACAGTTTATCATTTGAATTGTGCTTACCAGTTGATCATTTGAATTCCTCGTCTTCACAGAATGAACCTAGACATTTACTTCATTGTTTTTCTAAACAAGTAATTACAACACTGAAATAGAGAGCAGTTTAGAGAGATTAAAACTCCTACTTAGAGTAGAACCACTTCCCAACATTCCATGCATCAGTGCCCTCTAGGATATGAGTTGAGGAGAACATCCACACTCATGCTGATAACACGCTGAGGGAACAAGAAAAGTCCACACCTTAGAGAATGTCACTCATTGTGACCCTAGTCTAATTCCCCCACTTCGATTTTCTACCAAGAGATGAAAGTTTCACATCTTTTTCCATAGCCAGAGGAAGTTTGAACAGAGAATTGAGAATCGTTTCCCCAGCTAAAACCTAACTGTACTAAGGGGTAAAATATTTTACAGTATCACTTTAGGGTTAGAGGTGTAGCTCAGTGGTAGCATGTTTGCCTAACACATATGAGGCCCTGAGTTTGATTCCCAGCACAACAATTACAAATAATATAAAATAAAATTTAAAAAGCTTGCTGTGGTTGAGAACATATGAGATAGCCAGGCATGGTCCACACCTGTAACCCCAGCACTCTAAGAGGCAAGCCAAGAAAATTGCAAATCTGAGGGCAGCCTAGGCAATTTAGTGACTTAGATAAAGCTTGTCTCAAGAAGGTGGAGGGGGTTAGTCAGTGCAAAGGCTGTGGTTTCAATCTCCAGTACCAGAAAATAAAAGAGTCTGTAAGAAATGTGTTCTTTAATCAGTAACCCATAACCACAGCTCTGAGACTCATCACAGCCAATGTTTCTACATTAAGAACTTAAAAACATTCTGCTTCCAACTAATTTCTGTACTTTTCTCTTCTGAGTATTTCCCTGAGATGTTTGCCTGAGTTTTAATAGTTTGGATTTATTTCTTTTTACTTGGAAAGTCCTGTCACATCTGCTTCTGCTTCTATGTGAAAAAAAAATTTAGAATCACTGGGGGAAGTGTTAAAATTATGCAAGAAGAGATGAAACCATTAGCATAGCACATTTCTGGAATAGCCAAGTGTTTTACTGTGAGCTCATCTGTGGGGAGAGAAACCTCAGGTCTCAGGCTGAACTATGTGAGCATCTTCCCCAGTCTGACTACAAGTCACTCATTGGGGTTGCAACCAGAAGACTATATACACTTGGGTTAAAGTAGCCAAGTTATGAATATGGTAAAAGCAGTTTGTGTTGACATCTCTAGATGTTCACAAGGATTTCTTGATTACGTAGAAGTAGTTTAGAAGCACCAAAATGCTTACTATGGACAGGAGGTGTAAAAATGGAGCAGAGGGTAGCATTATCCTATATAGACACAGATAGTAAACATAGAATGAAGTCCTAGCTTGAACCAACATATACAAGTTTCAGTTCAGGCACACTGATTCTTTGACACTCGAGTCTCTGAGCTCAGTATCCTCACTTCTGGTTTCCTCCTCTACATTCAGGAGTTTCTCTTCTCTCAGACCTTCTTCCTCTGAGAATCATGAAACAGAAATAGAAACAGTAAACTTGCTGTCTCGATACAGTTATGACCCAGAGAAAAACAGAGTGCCTGAGAAACATCAGAATGATGGTCAAGGTGAAAACACAGCATAGCTAAGGACCCAGACTGAGATCATTCCAACACAACATTAATCGTGTAGAAAAACACACACTGTTGATATCAGATCAGGTCTGGGAAATATCTTTAACAAAGATTACTGCCAAAATAAAGAACTCTGTAAAGGACTATTTATCAGTCTATACAAATAAACAGGGAAGTGGAATCAGAGAAAAAAATTGTGAATATCTCCCTTTTCCCACGGCAATTAATGGCACTGCAAGTTTGAGTACAGCCTTGGCAATTTAGTGACTAAGCAAGAACCTATCTAAAGAAAGTAGTGAGGGGTGGGGTATTGCAAATCAATTACCATATATTCCATGAGGACACCTAGGGACCAGATCTAAATATGCTAAAATCTTGGTCCCTAGTGTGACAGTGTTCAGATGTGCAGCCTTTGGGAGGTGATTGGATCATGAAGACTCAGACATCAAAAATGGAGTCATCAACTTATAGATTCATTCAACTTATGGGGTTTTAGATGAGGAGCTTTGTTAAATAATTTCTCTCTCTCTCTCTCTCTCTCTCTCTCTCTCTCTCTCTCTCTCTCTCTCTCTCCCCACACACACACACACACACACACATCTTTCTCTCAGCCCCTCTTTGCTTCCTGATCCCAGTGATATGAACAGTTTTGCTCTGTCATATGTTCACCACCATGATGCTCTGCCCTAACTTCAGTCTGCAAATCTACAAAGTCTGGGATTGAGAATAGAAGCCTTAAATTACTCAAATGGACCTCTAGAATTGAAGGAATACATCACCACTCCTGTTTCCCCCAATTCTCAGACCCCTGTGTTTCCAAGAGGTAATAACCGCATCATTGTTGTTGTAGTCAGGGTTTTGGCAAGGGAATAAATTAAATTCAGGACACATAATTTATAGGATTATTTTATGATAATTACCCAAAAGGTCAAATGCAAAGGAGTGCAAGAGAAATTAACCACACACTAGAGGCCCAAAGAATCCAGCTGAGGGCCTGGATCCCAGCAATTTCCTACACAAGTCAAGCTAAAGGTTTAGAATCCAAGGCAATGTCTCCCAGGAGTTCAGCCTGTGGCCTAGAGCCCATGGCAATGTCTCATTCTTGTCCATATTGAGGATCTGCACCTGGAAGGCTCAAAGGCCAGTGCTGGAAGCCAGAAAACCTATGCCAGTGCGATGAAGGATTTGTGCCACCAAGCTGAGGGATCCACATTGGAGACAGGAAGTAATGCTCATGGTGAAGATCAGAGCTCCCCAGATGAAAACAGCAACCATTCCCAGTGACAGTGAGGCCCTGAGCACCTCCTCTGATGAGAACAGCCAAGTTTGCATCAGGAAAACCATCCACAGCAAACTTCTTCTAGAAAATCAACATGCATGTTCTTCCCCTCCAGTTCTCTTTTTATGGCTATTGACAACAATCCTCAGGTAGATCCTCCATGCCCAGATCATGCTAATTCAGTTCAGCTGGATGTTACATGTTGATCATTAGTCAATCCACTACAATTGCTGTTGATTTACCTCATACACATTGTGCTCCAGAGGATAGAACCCATCCCTGTAGCTGTCATCACCAAGCTGGTGCCTCAGCTGTGTCTTCCACACATGGTTCTATCATCTTACACCAGGTCAGATTCTGGAAAGGTGGGAGGACCTTCCATGCCATATTCATGTACCTTCTCCCAATCCTTCTTTGCTGTCAAATGAATCTTTTATTCCAAATATGCATGGTGTAGTGTCGCACAGCAGCCAATTAAATGTTTTGTAAGCCCTCTCTTGGAAAGATTCCAGTGGTGTTGGCTAAGATATTGCAGACAATAAAAACTAATACCTAAAATAACTGTTGATTCTAGTGAAAATGAGTCACTGTTCTCTGTAGTGTTAAAGAAACATCCCAATCCCATCACTTGGCCACAATATGGCTGGTTGATGGCCATGAGGAACTCAGGACCTGGGATAAACCTGCAGAGTTGTCCTAAACTGAAACAAAGGAAGTGTTCCTATATACCCTGCTTTGACCCTCCAATGACTATGGGCTGTCTCTGGGGTGGGGATGATGAAGTAATAATATACAATAGGGCAGGCCTTTTACCTTTGAACTTGCCATGCCCCCCCCATTAAATGTTCTGTTGCCAAAATGTAACCATTTGTACTACATGGTGTTCCTGCCCATGTATCAAAATGTTCTATAACTGTTTCACCTGCATGATGTTTCAAGAACATCATTTCATGAATGTTCTACCATACCTTTCAAGAATGTTCTATTAACTCCACCCCTCCACTTCTGTGAGCATGCTATGTGTTTCACCTGGTGTGTGTTTCAGGAATGTTCTGTAACTCTACCCTCCCACTTATGTGAGCGTGGTCACCTGGTACATGCGCCCACCCCTCTACCCTATAGATCTCTATATAATATTGCTCCCATTTCTGTTCAGTACTCAGAATTTGGAGCAGTTAAGCTCCTCTGAGCCAGCCAGATAATAAAGGTTTTTTTCCATCTCTTTGAGTAACTTTTGGATTCTTCAGTCTTCAAATTCCAGTAGCTGTAGCACTTGAGCTATAACACTGAGCTGTTCTATTTTGCTCACCTGACCAGGAAACTAATTGTGCTGGCCCTTTAAGCCACCAGTTTGGAGCCAGAGAGTGGCCAACAAGATCTCTCTCCAAAGAACAAGATGGGGTTCCTCCACCCTGTCTGGCAGTTCCTCCTTCATTGGGCGAGGGTGACCAATGACTGTGCTTGCTTCTCCTGACCAGACTTGGAAGAAGAGATGGACTAAAAACCCCTTCAAGATTTCAGGATAAGGTAAGGCCCCTGGGGCCCTGTTCAAACACAGTCAGGCCTGTTCTAGTGGACAGAAGGAGAGGCTGATCATGCCTCATGATCTCAAGTCCAAGACCTCAGACAAGGACCTCCCCAAGGTGGAAGGAATGTTTTAAACTATGAATGATTGAGTGTGTGAGTGAGTGTAACTGGGCATTGTCCTCAACAACTGCTCCATGTGGCTCCACAGCCTTGGCTGTGGAGTCTGATTGGGTCCTAACCTGTGGTTCTGTTGTGTGTTACATGGCCCAGCTGCTCTCTAAAATTTAAATTTAATAATAGTCAGATTAAAATAAGATGCTATAATTAAGACTTTTAAAATGGAAACTATAAAGAAAAATACAGAAGTTAAACACACCTACAACTAAAATAATCAGAACATATCACCCAACAAAAAAAAAAAAAATCAAAATGAGAGACAGGAAAAGAGGAAAAGCAGATAGAAGTACAAGACACAACCAAGGAAAAACCAAACAAATGGCATGATTATATTTCTATAAATAATTATTTTAAATTTAAATGAATTAAATTTTATAATGAAGTATAATAAGGTAGCAGAATGAACAAAAGCACTAACTAAATAAACAAGTCACAACTTTCTTACTATTGTGTTGGACTTAAGGACACTCACATACTTAAAGGCAATTAGTGGAAAAAATATTCAATGAAAATGATAATCATATGAAATAGGAGTAGATATACTACTATGAGACAAAATAGAATTTCAGACAGAAATTGTAACATGAGAAAAGGACATTATACAATGATTAAAAAGCCAATCAACAGTGAAAACATAACAATTCTGAATGAATGTACACTTAACATAATGCCTAAATACATCAAGCAAATATTGAAAGAACTAAGGGAGAAATATACAATAGTTCAACAGTAGTAGGAGACATTGATACACTATTCTGTACAATGTCCAAAAGAAGACAAAAAAAATCAGTAAAGAAGCTAAGGCCTTAAACTACACTATAGGATAAATAGACCTAGTAGACATATACTGACACCTCAAGGGACAGTGGTGAAATTTACATTTTTCTCAAGTGCATATAAAAATCATTCTACACTATAGACCACATAAGAAAAAATAACTATTTTCAAAATATTTAAATGATACCAAGTATCTTCTTTGACCAAAATAAGATTAAACTAGACATTAGTTACAGAAAAAAACCTGGAAAATTCACAATTATTTAGAAATTTAAAAAAAAACAGTAGCACATTCAATGGGTAGGATAGAAAGGAAAATTTGATAGTTTCTTCAGAAAAAAGAAAATATAACATAATAATACTCAAGTGATTATGGTAAAACTGGGAGTGAGGAGAAAGTATATGGTGACCAAAAAAATCTACATTTAAAATGAAGTAATCTTATGTAAATATACTAACTTTATAACTCAAGCAGAAGAAAAGGAACAGACAAACTTAAAGCTGGGAGAAGGAAATTTTTAAAAAATGATTAGACAAAAATATAACAGAGAATAGAAAAACAGTAGAATAAATCAACATAGCTAAATTTGTTTTTTTAAACAGAAAAAACCCAAAGCAAATCTTACCTAAGCTAATAAGAATTCAAATACCGAAAATTAGAAATGAAGCATGAGACTTCAAAACTGATACCAGTGAAATACAGACCATTATGTGGAGTTACTTCTAGCAACTGAATACCACCAAACTAAGCAAGTTGAAAAATTCTTGGAAATATGCAAATTACCAAGACTGAATCACAAAGAAATATAAAATCTGAATGGATAAAAAACTAATAAAATTACTGAATCAGAAATCTAAAATCCTTCCTGCCACAAAAAAATATATATGAAGAGGATAGGATTTCATGGCTCATTTTTTCCCAAACATTTCAAGAGAAATTCATGCAAAAATCCTTCTTAAAGTCTTCAAAAAATTAAGAGGACCGAGCACTTCCAAACCCATTTTATGAGACCAGCATTAACTTGACACAAAAACAAAGACACAAGAAAAGCAAATTACAGGCCAGTATACTTTTTTTCCCATTAAGTTTATTGGTACTTTTGAGGTATACAATACAGTTATGTTCAACATTGGGATCTTGTACCTTTACATGATGTATCTTGGTTCTTATTTTCCCCCGATTCTCCTGCCCTCCCTTCACCCCTTCCACCCTTCTCTATTTACAAAGAAATAGGAAGAAAAGGTCTAAAGGAGTAGGGGAAGTTGGAGCGGTATGGGAAAGGTAAGAAGGGAAAAGAAAAAATATGAGGAAAGGAAAAAAATGGAAACGGGCCAGAATACTTAATGAACATTGATCCAAAAATTCTTACACAATATTAGCAAGCTGGATCCAACTGCCCAGGAAAATTATCACACACCCTGACCACATGGGATTTATTTCTGTGATGTCAGGATGGCTCAACACAAGGAAAATACATACTGTGACATAGTACATCAAATAAAAACTAAAACAAAGAAATAGTTGTCATTGGATTGCTTAACTTAGATAGGTGAATTGTCTGTCAATACAACTGTTACTTGATGAAATCAATATTAGTTTTAATGATGAATCTGTTTTTGGTGTTAGCAAGTTTATTTTCTCTCCATTCTTATTTCATGATTACTGCCCAATATTTATCAATTGTATTAGCATTTTTCAATGAACTATATTTGAGTGATTTAATCTCTATGTTTTAGGTATTTTGTTTACCTTTTCCCTCAATTTTTATTCTTGGATTTAGTATCTCCAATTTTCTAATTTTATTAGTCTTTATTTGCTTCTATTTTTCTAGATTTTTAGCTACAAGTTTACATTTATTTCATTTTCAATCTTTCTTCTTTCATGGAACATGAATTCTAGATACAAAATTTCACTTTTGCACTACTCCAATGGCGTTAGAAAGTTTACAAAATAACATCCTTCTCACCAGTTAATAACATTTTGTAGTTTTTAAAATTTCTTCCTTGCCCTGGGTAATTCTTAGCAGAGTGATGCTTTTTGGAATGTTCAGAGATTGCTAGCTATACTTTTATTAATTAATTGAATTTCACTCTGCTTGAAGAAATACTGTACAAGAATGCAATTATCTGAATCTTGTCTCTTAATTATAATTAAATATAATTGACTTCGCTAAATATTCCACAGCATTTGTAATGATGTGAAGCTTCTTATTGAGCTTAATCTCTAAATCTGCTATTTCATGGTGTTGTGTTGTTTTTACATCTGCTGTTCCATTGTTCCAAGTTTTCATTTGCTTGATCCACCTGATATTGAGCTATGTGAAGTTCCTCTATTTTACTATGGATCTGTTTGTCTTTTCATTCTGTCGACTGTTGCTCTGTTACAAATGCATGACATTTTTGTTGGACTCTAATACATCTTTCTTCAGTGCCTTTCCACATTATAATCACAAAAATTCCCTCTTTAATTCAACTAGTGTGTCTTCCCTTAAAGTTTACTTTTTGTGATACAGCTATAGTAGCTTACTTAGGTTTAGTTTTACATAGCACATGTTTTTCTATCACTCTCTTTTTAACATTCTTTCACCTCATATACATAGTATCTTGCAAACAGCATATTTTTAAACTTTGTTCTGAGCTTTGTCCAGAATATACACTACGTTTATTGTAACTGCAGTCATTTACCATTGGGATACTATCTTCCATTTGCCAAAGCAATTTGACACACTTATTTTTCCCACCATTTCTGTCTTCTTTCTCTTTAATTTTTAATCATTAGAGAATTTTTAATTTTTTTCTTTTATATTTAATTTCATTCTTGCTCTTTATGAATATGAGGGTTTTGATTACCAGGCATCTCTGGGCTTCTAGATTATGTAAGTTGATATTTTCTATACTTTTAAAAAAAAAAAATTCTCATCCATTATTCCTTCAAATATTGGAGGTGTATTACTCCCTCTTTCTCCTTCACATTTTTCTTCAGAGTATATGTTGGTTTGGTTAACAGAGAGGAAGACTAGAGGTAGAGAGTGGCATTCTGTGATTCTCAGTAGACACTGAGCTATGGAACATCTGGCCTCATCTAGTGTGAAGTTGCCCAATCTACTCTGAGGGGACCATGTTTTTAAAACATTAAGTACCAGATCTGAAGTCTGAAACCTAGAAGCATAAGTAAAATTACCTGGGGTGAACAATGGCTTGTCACATGTTTCATTTTTCAGTGAACATTCATTATGTTGGCATGCAAATAACTGCAATTTGCAAAATTTATTATAGATGATAATAATATGACAGCAGAATGGCAGTGTTTGGCTTGTTCCCTTGCAACTCTAGTACATGGCATATGTGAGGAGAAGTTGTGATGAGAAAAATCCACAATTCATACAGCCATCAAGAAAGCTTCTCCATTTGGGGAGTTTAGAACTCTTGGGTGCCTAAATAAATACAGAAAGAAAAAGGAATACAGAAGAGATACTGATTGAAAAAGATAGAAAACCATGAAATTTGATGAACAATCAGTAGTGCAAATTGTGGGAGTGGATTTAGTGTTCAGATAAAACTAGAAAGAAAAATAGGCCTTTGCGGGGGGGAGATATTCTTAGTACTAGATTTTAGCTATTGATGTTCCATAAAATTGGGGCAAAATTCTAAGACCCAACTCATTTCTCCTCCAGTGGATTTATTCCATTTGCTTTGGTCCAAACTTCCAGAATTTGGGACAAGATGGGTGGGGTATTTTGGAATATTCAGTTAGCCATTTCTGAGTTCATCTTTCTAAGAGCAAGCACTTAGCTCAGGACTGCATTCCAGACTTTGATGGTGTTCAAGAGAAGAATAAACTTCTCTGTACCTAAAGGAAGCCAAGAGTGTAGTCTGTGTGGAGAGGTAACAGAATGTAATTGAGAACCCAGTTGAGGAAAGGTATGTTTGAAAACTAAATTCCCAGGGTCATTTGGGGAAAATGTACCTACATTCTTAAAAGAATAACACTTGTCTTCAAATTGGAGCATTTATTAAGAATAATTTTTTCATCACAGGTACATGTAAAAATGTTGAAATAATAAAGATAGAAGTATCATTTTTTGAGGAAACAATATCATAGAAAAGTTCTCTGCAGGCTTGATTACTTCAAAAATGGCACTCCATGGGGCTAAGTTCAATATCATCGTACCCAGCATCTTCTTGTCCCAACACCAATGGGGACCCCTTTTCTTCCATACTGGTGTTGGAAGCTTCTCTAGGAGAGTCAAGAGAGATGCCTGAAGGAGCAAGGAGAGTCTTGGTTTCAGTGGTGATAAAATGACAGAGTTCTCTTGTAGGAGGAAAGCCTAATTTAGAAAGGCCACAAAATACCTTTAAAGTCCCAGAACTTGTCTGAAAGACTGGACAGAGCTAATATATTCAGTCCACCCTGTGCACAGCCTTGTCTTGATCTGAACAATGCTGGGAAGGAGACAGGTCAATAATGGGAAGGTGTAGGATCTCTTACACACCAGGCTGGACTGATTTCTTAAAGATCAGAGACAGCAAGTTTGGCACAGTGGTGCACACCTGTAACCCCAGCACTGGGGAGGCTGAGGCAGGAGGATTGCTGTGAATTCAAGTCCAGCCTGGGCTACACAGTGACTTCAAGATCAGCATGAAAGGCACAGTGAGACCCTGTCACAAAACAAACAAAAAGACCAGAAGCAGTAGATGACCTCTTATGATTCCTCAGTACCTCACACTAACAAATTATACTAGACTTCAAATTATTTTACTATTTGGTTCCTTTAACAATGAAAATAGGCAATAGCTCAAAGTAATCCCAGTCTCCTGCTCCTCATGGACCATGTACCCACAATGTACACAAATCCTACTCTTGGGAATGACATTATGTGTTCAATTGAAACAATGATAGAAAATTATTTCTTCCTCCTAGGGATGAAAATTTTGATTCTAATGAAGTATGCTGCAAATTCTGCATTAACAGTGGGCAATGTCAACTTCAAACACTCAATTAAATGGTTGTCTCTAAGTAAGGTTTTTTTAATAGCTAATAGGTTTAATATGTATTAGTATCAAATCTTTCCAAATTACTTCACATGACTGGAAAGAATTCTCATATTTGTTTTCCAATCATATCTTGGCTTGGGATATGAAAAATAGGATCAAAGTAACAATGTTTCTGTAAGTCATACAGACATGCCTACATCCAATGGGCAGTAGATACAGACAGAGAACAGAAGATGTGGGAAAGGTATAATAAAACAAAGTCTTGGAAGAGCAGAGGAGTTAACATCCTTTAGGTATAGAAGGTAACTTAAATCATTATAGTAAAGAAAAAATGATGATTGTTTCATCCAAGCTCAATTCTTCCATTACAATGAAGTTAGATGACTGCAGACAGACCTGTCCACCCACCTCCCTGAAGACACCTGGCACCACTTTCCTCTTGTGGAGAATCACTCTTGTCACTCATCCCAGAAGTAAAAGGAATTTCAGGAGCAGGTAACTCTTCAACATCATCGTAACCATTTCCTGTGGCATCTATATGTTGTCCTGCAGGTTTTGGAAACAGACAAGGATAAAGTAGAGGAACAAACTACTGGCTGGACTAGGCGATTTCTTAAATCTCTACTAATGCAGAGACTCTAATAACTGATAAATATAAGTAGTATATTCCAAAGCTGCTCTAAAGTCATTGCATGTTTTTTTCCTGAGAACATGTAATTTCTCTAAATATTCCAAAGTACTAGAAGCAATAATATTTCACTGCAATGGTCTCTCATACTATAAAACATTAACAAAATTATTAGGTTATGAGATTCAGAGAATATTTTCAAAGCATATGCAACAGAGCTGAAACACATAATAAGTATGGATCAGTGTCTGAGAGATTCAACCTGTACTAAGGGAACCCAGGGCTATCTGTGTGCCCTGAGCAGTGAGGTACCCGAAGTTGTAAGGAGCAAGGAAACTGGGCTTCTCTCACTGGCAGATATGAAGTCCCCCAAACCCAACCTCAGGAGATGTGGTATTCCACCCCCACCCCCCTCAATTCTCTGTTGACCTTCAGATCCCATTTCCACGGAGCCCTCATGGACAGGCTTCCTGCTAAGGGCTGCCCATCTTTACCACTGGGGCAAAATCCAAGGAGAACCTTCTCTCTCAGTGCTATGTGGAGA